>JASANE010027460.1:0-51985 GCA_030248225.1 Trileptium ribeirensis
GCACTCTATTCGGGTACATCCCGAATCGCCTAACGTCTCCTACGTCGGAACTCGATTTTAATGATTGATTCCAGGAATGGGTTGTGTGTAGCATTTCGGTGGGAACCCGGGATCTAGGATCCGAACGAGAATGTTTCTACCTAAGTACGAAGGGTGTGCTACATTCCGGGACAACTTAACGAACAGTCTGTTACTCTTCAATTAACAGGGAAAATAAACCCCTGTTGTCACCAAGCCTTCCTCACACTTACGACTGTCGATCCTTGGGGCAGCACCAGCTGAACCCCCTTCGCGAGGTATGTACCTGCGCGGAAATCTTTCGCCCATCGAGTCGATCCGAGGCAAACGAAAAGCGAAAACAAACAGAGCTGCGTGAAAACTAAACACGTTAAAACTGCGCGTCGGAGCCGGTCAGTAAAGTCGACCGAACTCCGCGCTGTCGAAGTCGAACTGATTCCAAGATTCGACGCGTTGGTCGTAACCTCGAAATTTTCGCCTGTATGTTACGATGGCGATTTTGTCGCCGGCCAATCGTTGGCGATTTCTTGACGCCCACTTTTTTCGGGTTTTAGCTCAGTGTCCAATTGGGGACACTTCCGGAAAATAAAGTCTTGACGGCTACCGTAAACCGTCGATGTCCTTAAAGAGAGTCGGCTTCAATTAAATTTGCCGACTTTAAGTTTGCATCTTCCGAGTACTCGGAAGTTGACCATCTGTGATTTTTGTCCGAATTTTCCCAAGAGAAGTCGATTTTGAAGTCCCTATTTCCCGTCCTCATCGCCGGATGTCCAGCGAAATCGGATCCTATCCTAACAAAATTTGAACTCTTTCCGGTCCCAGCTTAACTTAGACTGTTACAAATACTTTTGGGTCACGCAATTTCCTTCTTCAACCCCAATTAGCGTGACAATCTGCTCGAGTTTTGGACTATTTACTCTTCCCAGCCCATCCGAGTCGGCAAACATCAACTCGGCCTTTGTGGTTGTCGACTTACCGCCGTCCTAATTAAGGTAAATTAAATTTAAGAGTGACCCCAACTAGCGAGGATATCTTAGAAAACAAGAAAGATCAAGCTAATTTCTAATCTTCGGGCGAGTATGTATGCTTTAAAGACACGCTGGGGGGAACCAGCGGCGGGAACGTGCCCGTCTCAAGGCCAGAGACGGGGTAAATCCGTATGTGCTCCTAATTGCTCAGGGACCCTGCTCTAGGGCCCCCAGAGTCCGCGGGAGGGCCCAAAAGTCGCCCCCCGTTCGTACTATCCGTTCGTCGGTCGTCCGTCCGTAAAACTCTGAAATTTAATAAATTTTAGTGTACGATGTCCTCGTCCGTCCGTTTTTTGTTCGGTGTCCTTGAATACATAGTTATATATATATATATACATATATATATTCTTTCATGTAAATATAACACATATATACACACAAATACTCACACTACACACATCAGACGGGATGGCGTCCTGAGCGACAGAAAGGTCGCTCAGGATAAATACACACGCACAGCATATCAGAAACAACAACAACAACGACAACAAAGAAGAAAACCGACCAGAAACGTCGGTTAGAGAGAGAATGAGGACAAAAGCGAAAGGACAGCGAGGACACGAGGCGGGTGTGGGAACGGAAGCGGGACAAGGGGAATCCGGGGCGATTTTCGGGGGGCTGGGGTCAGATTCGATCCCAGGACGGAAAACGGGGTCGATTGATACCAAACACGAGGGGGTTAGGCGTAATAACGGGTCGGGACCCATCCATGGGCTCTGATGTGTATTAGTATGGGGGCTTTTAGCGGGCTCTCCTGCGTTAACGGTTGGGCGGAGCGACGCCCGCCAGGTATCGTTGGACTCACCGTCCAACGGCGGTTCGAACGAGGGGTGATATCGCCACTGGGGCGGTGGGAATAAAAACGGTACTAAAATCGGTGCGATTAGAGAGAGTCATGGCTACAGTGGGGGGCGCGTTTGTTGGTCGTTCGGGCTAAAGGGGCGGCGGATCGAGACCCGCCGGTTATTTTTGGGAAATGTCTCATCGAGACGAATCTAACGAGGGGCGATTCGCCCATTTTAGAGTAGGGTGAAAAAATCTCGAATTGTCGGCGCCCATCAGCAGTTGGCAGCCGCTTTATAGGCACCTTTGAGTGACTGCAGCGAGTCAGCAGGGACTCGGGCGGAGGTTCGACACATATTGTTGGATTCAACTAGTCACGACAAACAAAACGAGGGGTCGCATGTGCCGGTTCTGACGCGGGGTAAGGCGACGGGGATGTCGGAAAGTGGGGTTTTGTATTGGCTGCATACTGCAATAGGCTACAGAAACAAGGCGGGTTTGCCTAAAAACCGTCCACAAGACACACACATAAATAGATACATGTACATATTTTATATATGATATGTCCTAACTACATGGAAAGTGATAATCCGAGTTCCACGGTGACAATCCTACCTAGCGTAAGTAGCGATTGTCCCTGCGTGTTACAGGCGAAGTTCTGGCGTCGTCCGGAGCGGTTTTAGGGGTCCCCTCACACTTCCCCAACGCGTTCTACCCGTCTATTATGGTTATGTTCCGGATCACAGCACCGTAGACGGTGGCGGGCCTTCGGATTAACCCGGCATCCGTCACTCCACATGCTTGCGAAGACTACCAAAAAGTGTAATTTTCGCTTATTTTGACTTGCTGTTTTCCGTAACCATTGCTCAGTACATTGCTAAAACCAAGTAAACTTAATATTTTTGATTTCGATCTCAACAAACTTGCTTTCTTGAACTTGCAGTCAGGGGCCTCCTATTCCCGGACGGTCGTAACCGTCAACCCTATAACACATAGCGCCAGCTAGTTGGGTTTTCAACTAATTTCCAGTTTCCGTCGGCGTGGGGCTCTATTTTCGGTCTTACAGGTCGGTTGAGGCACTCATTCCCTCATAATTTGGTCTGATTGTAACACTCGTCCCCAACAAAGTCGCAATTACAACACAGAATACGGCGTACTATATAGATTACCAGATTACAATACAAAACGGTTCACAGCAGTAACGTAAATGGTTTATAACACTTTTATGCAAATGGTTTATGACATGTTATAGATAAAACGGTACACTACATTTTATGTAAAGGTTTTATTACATTTCTTATATAACACCGTATATAACATTTTATGCAAATGGTTTTATTACATTTTTACATAGCACGGCATACAACATTTTATGCAACTGGTTTTATTACATTTTTTTACATACCACGGTATACAACATTTTATGCAACTGTTTTATTACAATTTTTATATAACACGGTATACAACATTTTATAGAACAGTTAGCTGGGGCAAGCGAGATTTTATACGAACGACCACATGCCAATGCTTCCCGATACGATTTTGAATACGAAAGTCCTGGGATGTTCGTGACAGGGCCGAAGCGGCCCTGTTACATATATAACAAGTTAATGTAGCAGGCTATTAATATAACAGTTTTTGAATTCTAATTCTTATTAAATTATAAAATTAAAATAGAATATATTGCTTGATGCAAAGATTTATGCTGTTTGGGAGCGCATTTATGGGATTTCCCTGAACTATAGCATTTTTATATCCTGAAAACTGTATATCGACTTCTAGCCATTCATCAATAATATAATATTGCAAAATTGGCCTCAAGGTTAAAACTACACTGAAATGCTGCAAGATTAAGTTACAAATCATCAAATTCAGGAAAACCTTAAAACGTCCGTAATACAAGTGTAGAGTTACAGGCCGCAACATTGCACAATGGTGCGGGGAAAGAATGATTTTTTGCAAATGTCGTATAATTTGTGATAATTTGCTCGTAAATGATCAAATTTTCCACGCGCCTCGGCTTTATAAAATGTTGAGTGCTGGGCCTCAGGTGTAAATATGGTTTAGGAGAGGGCAGCGTCCTACAGTGTACAATACGGTGTATAAAACTGGGCCTTTATGCCCTGGATTTAATCAAATTTTAGTATATTCACGGTTAACTCGTTTACATGCTTATAGGCGGAGAGGGGATTATCTCCCTGAGCCTCGGACATCATCGCGGGAAGGAGCCCGATCTGCTTGAAGCTTCTCAACCACACCCGCCACCCAGTTGACACCCCTTGGAGGCCGAGAACCGACCTCCGTCCATCGTGATATGGCTACCATCCCCCTAGACCTTGGACCTTGAGTATGTATAATTAGGACTGTAACTAACAACATTCGATTTTGTTACAAGGCTGCGAGTGCACATAACAACATTAGCAATGTTGTTACATACAAGCACTTATGCGTAACAACGCACCAAGTTGTTACGCAGAACCCGCTGTGTGTAACAATTCACGAAGGTTGTTACATACTATCAAACGTACTGGTTCCATACGCACGTGTGTATATGCTGACGATGTCGAGTAGAGTGCATACATTTCTCTGCAAATGACGCATAACTTCACAAATATTTGCACTACATAATTTTGTATATCTAAATATCTTATTCGCAAAGATATTTTTCTGTTTTTGGAATATTAATACGGATGTTAATAATTGTGGTAATTTAAATATGTAACTTGATAAATCACTAAAGTATGGTTTGTTATATGTTGTGACTTTCTTGTCTATGTAAATTTAGAAATAAGAGCTAAGTTAAATTTAATGTTTTATAGCTCAATATGTACGTGATAAAATGTCGCGATAGCTTTTGAAGTGTTACAATTTAAATCCATAAATCTGAAAGATACATAGCTGACGCTGGGAGAGGCATTAAATGTGTGAAAAACATCTTTATGTACGTCATGTGTTGATCCTGAGACGAGGTCTAAATATGCGTCAGTGATGCTATGCAATATGCAGTTAGTAGCTGTCAGACTTCAGTTAAGGTTGCATATGTTATGGTTTAAAATAACTGCCCTCATTGTAAGCAACCCACTGTGATATATTAAACAAGAGGCCATACAAAACAGAATGCCCAGAAACAGAACTCAATTCCTGACAGCCGCTTATGTTTTTACATATATACTACAACAGTTTTCGTAATGGTTATTAACCTGTTCTTCAAATTTGTCGTTTTTTTACATATCTTAACAGGTCCAAACGGCGATTTCTTGCGATATCTGCTCCACAAAGCATGCACCTAGTGTCTAAGACAAGCACCTGTATGCATAATTTAGTTGACATTACCGTTTAAATGAAGAACTCAAAATTAAAAAGCCAGTATTGCTTCTAAAGACATTTTCCAAAATCTTATCTATGGATCTCATTCTAATGAGTGTTATATATTACAAATTGTGCAAAGCACATATGATTAACTGCTCCGCAAAAAACGATATGTATTGCAATAAATCGTGGTCAAAATAACCTTGAGAAGCTTCTCAGTTTGAAGATACAGGAAAATATATACAGAAAATTATGAACGCAAAGAACGGAAATTAAATCACTGGGAACTTGGGTTTCATTAAATCTGGAAAACTGAAAATTTTCGTCAGGGGGTAATTTCGAAACTGGGTTTAACAGTGGAAACAGTGGAAATTACGGTGGACTGAGTTTATCCAGGTATTTAGTTTTACCTACGTTGAAAAATGATGTGCTAATAGGACTGTCTCTCTCCCTAAGGAACCTTGCAACAGCTCTTAAATAGCATAACAGCTAGGCTGCGATGCGTGGAGTGAAGTAATCCAAGTTCCACTCGCTGTTGCGGCAAAAATTTGTTTAGAATTGTACGCAATACACGTTACTTTAGGAAGGAAAGATTTATACAAGATTTAGACCGTCAGTGTGATAACCCTTAATGCATAATGCTGCGTTCACGTTATAACGTCCCCAATGTTTGGAACCTGTGTACACCACACAGTGTCAAGAACACTCATATTTTTTTAATTTTTTTTCAAGGTAGCTAGCTAGGTATTGTCACTTCTCGGCAGTATCAAGCACACCGTGTCTTCTTGCAGTTTTATTGACAGTGTGCGGCATTATTTCATGAAAGTTCTTATTCAAATTCTAAATATCTAGAATTTGGAAAACTACACAGACACGTTGTGTAATGGACCGCAGTAGCTACAGGCTGTGCCGTTACAGTTAATTCGCGTTAAATTAGTAGCTAAGGCTGTGCGCGTTACTGTAAAGAAAATATGTAATAGCTATCATGGCTGTGTCGTACACCATCGGAAATTGACTATCAGTATGGGTGTTACCCTGACTGCCGATACGGTAGAGTCACGACTATAGGGCGACAAAAGTTACAAACAGCGAGGACATTAAAACCTCAGCCCCGCATAAAGAGTGACACATTTGCACAGACGTAAAGCCTAGGGGGCTTATGGGGTCGGGGTTCTCACTTTTGGAATTTTATTTCCATAACCAATTTAGACCGGGGTGACAGCAAGTTATAAGCAGATTTTGTTGATACTGAAATTAAATGAAATCCCGATCGACCTAGTGTACACGTGTTTAGGTACATGAATCATGCGGAATATTGTAATGTGTATTTCATCAAACATAAAAGCGCTAAGTGCAAACTGTTTTTATCAGACTCTCTCCACTTTTTAACATCGAAATCAGTAAAAACATTCTGGTCGCTCCCCTACTTTTGGAACAAATTTACGCACCTGCATATTTGTCAGAACAGCGTATATTGCTAAGTGATGTGCTAATGAGTATGTCATGCGGCATGCGTTTACTATCGCACTGTTATAATCGACCGCCTTTGCGATGTTCTTAAACAGCGTAGTAGGTAGTGTTTGAGGCTTAGAGCGAAACGATGCAGGTTTTCTGCGTCACTGCGACAAAAGTTGTTCATGATTGTAAGAAAGAACTAGTTTTCGAAACAAAGTGCTCCATATATGTTGTGATTATTTTGCTAGATATTTCGGGGGTTTAGAAAAATCTTGGGTTTTTATTTTCATGGTAAATAGGGTAAATAGAGAGCTTGGAACATCTAAGAATTGGAGAAATTGAAAGGTTTGTTATTCCCACAGGAATTTGGGAAATATTTGTTATTGGTTACTTGAACCCAGGTTAAATAGTACGGGGAAAATGTTTATAATTTTGGCTTTGCTCTCTTGAATATCTTGGGTATCTATGAAACTGCATGGATATATAGATAAGTTCATTTTACTGCCTTAAATATTTAACTATCGTATATAAGTTTGCTCATAAACAAGTGATAAAATTCGCCGTATACCTGTTGACATTAATTCCAAACATCCTGGTAAGATGGATACATATTTGTTATAAAATATCCATGCATGAGGTACATTAAACCCTTTTTGACGGGCATTAAAATAACCTGACGGGCATTTTGCGTTAACAGGGCACAGATCTCTAAAAAAGGACCTAATTATCACGAAAATTTGACTATCATTAAAGATACAATCTAGCTAACTTCGTGCAGAACTTTATGAGAATCAGTGCAGCGGCTTTTGTCAAAATTGTATCTAAAAAAGGACCAAATCATCACGAAAATTTGACTATCATTAAAGATACAATCTAGCTAACTTCGTGCAGAACTTTATGAGAATCAGTGCAGCGGCTTTTGTCAAAATTGTATCTAAAAAAGGACCAAATCATCACGAAAATTTGACTATCGTTAAAGATACAATGTAGCTAACTTCGTGAAGAACTTTATGAGAATCAGTGCAGCGGCTTTTGTCAAAATTGTATGTAAAAAAGAACCTAAACATCACGAAAATTTGACTATCATTAAAGATACAATCAAGCTAACTTCGTGAAGAACTTTATGAGAATCAGTGCAGCGGCTTTTGTCAAAATTGTATCTAAAAAAGGACCTAATCATCACGAAAATTTGACTATCATTAAAGATACAATCTAGCTAACTTCGTGAAGAACTTTATGAGAATCAGTGCAGCGGCTTTTGTCAAAATTGTATCTAAAAAGGACCTAATCATCACGAAAATTTGACTATCATTAAAGATATAATCTAGCTATCTTCGTGAAGAACTTTATGAGGATCAGTGCAGCGGCTTTTGTCAGAATTGTATCTAAAAAAGGACCTAATCATCACGAAAATTTGACTATCATTAAAGGTACAATCTAGCTAACTTCGTGAAGAACTTTATGAGGATCAGTGCAGCGGCTTTTGTCGAAATTGTATCTAAAAAAGGGGACTATTATTTGTTAAAATCTATGCCAATTTGTGTTGCACATTTTGCTCCTTTACAATAAATGGACTAAATGCTCTACTCTTTACTTTTATAGGCTCGTTTCGTTTATAGCATCACATTTGCAACAAATTTGTTCACGAATAGAGATGAATCCCATTTCCAAGCAAGGAAATGCTACTGAACTGTCATTACCTTAGCGGAAAGCGCTAAATCTGGCCTAGGAAAGAACCGAAACGAATTTACTAAATCTTGCGTCACAGTGGACGTGCAATACACATCGGGTATTGCAATATAGGAAAGTTAGTGGGATGAGACTAGTGGAATGCAATCGTTGTAAAGGGTAAATGCGTTTGTTTATTCAGAAGGCGGCAAAAATTTGATTAATATCAATGGTACAATCATTGGCTAATTGGTATATCAACACTCTTTGCGTTTGACGGAGATTTGAGTATATGGCTCAAAAATGCGCTAATTAAAGAAAATGTCGTTGCGCTGCACACTGCATGAATAGCAATAAAGAAGCCTATTGTATACCAGGTTTGCCTGTTTTCATCAAAGGGTAGACATCAAAGGTCCGTCAAGGCGTATCTTTCAAATAGAATTGCAGCTTTTATTTATCTTCTTCCTTTTGTTCAGCATTTGTCCAATTTGAAATCGGGGTTTGCTATTGAGGATCTTTGTCTCCACTTTGAGCGGTCTTGGGCTTGTTTTCGATCGAGACCCATCGTTTTGAGGTCGATGTTCAGGGTATCGGTCCCCATTTGTTTTGGCCGTACACTTGATCTCCTCCATGCGACACTGAGCGTGAGTGCCGTCTTGACGGTTGTGTCTTCAGCATCTCCGAGCATGTGTTAATACCCTCGTAACCACCACTCCCTCATGTTATCACCGATTTGAGCAATGTCATAGCGGTTTCGGGGGTGTCATCGTTGCTAACGTGGACGAACGTAGTGATCTGGGATATCTTACGAAGCACCTTTGTCTTCATATTGACAAGTCTCCCCTACCTTTTGTTCATTGCAGACCAACATACAGAGCTGTACAGAGCGAGTAGTCACAGTACAGTCCTGTAGATATGTGATTTGAGGCGGTTGTTGATGTTGCGATCTCAGATAACGCCGATGGTTTAACGCCATTTAAGCCATGCTTAATTGTGCGCTCAATGATTTTGCCGAGCATACTGCCGACGTCTCTGCGATAGTTCAGTCGAGATTTTTAAAGCGTCTGTACGCGTAAGCTTGATTGATTTCGTCGCTTGGTGATATAGTCTGTTGTCGTGCTGTTGAGGCGTAGATAAAACTACCCCGCCTATCGTGCCACGCGCACCTGCCGTTGTAGGTTCATCTTGTCTTAGGAAGATAGCATGGCGCAGGCAGTGTATACCTCTGTCCAAGGCGCAGGTCGCTGTAGATCCTTGGTGATGTTGTGTATTGCTAGGACAAGCGATAGCGGATACCGCACTATCCATTGATGCACTCCGACTGTGACCGCCAAGTCTTTCGAAGTTCCTACTGCTGCTCGTACAGCACTCTTTTTGTGGATTCATAGCAGTTGTACACAGGTTACCAGGTTAGAAATTGAAACCTAATTAATTGCGGCTAAAAATGCGAAGCAATTACCTGCAAATAAGAACAATATAAAATATTCAGTTGGATCATGCGAAGTTTCCCTTCGAATTATCGTATAAAATCTGATTATTTTATGTGTAAACATAACATTAAATATATATAAGAGTGAGTTTACAGCAAGTCGAAGCGGAAGCTTAGCCTGGACTCACAATTTAAATTTAAGTCTTTGCCTTGTGATACTCATTTCAAGTTTCCCCATCTGTTATATGCAGGAAAACTTGACATAATTCTTTTAGTCTTCAATTAATATATACAACGTTCAAATGCCTAATAACGTGTTAGAGTTTTCACCAACTTTTAGGTTCTTGTTTTAAACTGACTGGTGATTTTCGTGTAAAATACTATAATGTTCAAGTAGTATGCCATTATAAATATCCACTTTAATAAATTTTAAGTACGTCGTCTGCGTATCGTTAATAATTTTCGTTGAACTAATAATTTTGTCAGACTAATTTTATGTTCATTGCCATGTGCAGCGTTATATTTTCGCAACAAAATTTAAATTTTTTTGTGTGATTGTTATGAAATTGAGAAGTTGTTACAAGTTGCTGGACAAAACAACATTAATAGTAATAATAATATACTCTCTTGTACTAGTTTACTTCTATAATCAACCTAGTGTATCACTGTATCATCGTGTTCTCTGATACGACAACAATGAACAACAAGGGTATTCTTTTATAAATTTAACAGTCAGTAAACTTTGAAACGTGGTACATATAACTTGGAGTAAACATGGATGGTGGTTTCTTTGTAAAATCTACGTTTACGTATAATTCATTTGTTGCAATATTTTTGACCTACAAAATTTTTTAGACTACGATCGATACGTATACCGGGAAAAATATATAACCTGTGGTCTTCCCTCTTTCTGTTCGACAGATCTTTACTAAAACATTTTTTGACACGCTATAAAGTTTTGCCGTTAGTACATGCGTTTTGTTAATTGTGTTTTTATTTCTCGGGACATATACATGTCCTCCACTTGTCTAACGTTTACCAACATACAATATAATGAGTTATTACTTATACCAATTTACCATATATATTATAATATGTGTTATTAGCTATCGATATTTTATATAAGTGGTATTTTGTGCGTTTAAGTGCTTAGTGAATTGGTAAATTGCATAGGAAACGCTTCTTGCATGTTACGTGTTCTGTAAAGTGGCAAGTACTTGTTAAACTTAGTCTTATTTTAAATGTGCCTGAATATACTAAATAAGAATTCTATCACGACAAATTGAGATAATTATGGTCTTTTCGGTTAGCCCATCCCCAGTTGGAAATTGGTCAAATTTGAAGTTACGCCGATATTTCAATACCTTTCGACAATGGGGTTTAAACAGAATATAAAATTATACATTTATTGAGAAAAAAAATTTCAGGAATTTTGATTATCAAGGGAGAGGGACAACTGGGAACTAACAAAATAAACAACTTTTTTGTCGTAAAAATGGCGGAAATGGTCATTTTCTGAACGAGTTCGTCGAATTATGTCGAGCGGTACTGATATTACCGCTGTATTTTCAAAATTGACCAATTTCGGGGTGCGAGCAAACCGAAAAGGCTCGATAATTATTCCATACGCCCGCCATTGTAACGGCAAAATTTTGTTTAACCGCGTTTGAGTTGAAGTTAAGCTTAAAATCAATTTTTTTTTATTTCCGCATGCATGAAGTGTATGGAAAAACGTTTAGGATATAAAAACATAAAAATACATTATTTCAGTCTTAACGCATAAAAGCAATTCTCAAGGTATATTTTAGCCTATCGAAGTTTAAATATATTAAAGCTTTAGAATTTAATGCTTTTCATTAAGCAGTCCTGTTAATATATACTCGTTTTAAATGGGGAATACCAGAGCCGATCGAATTTTATACTGCAAATTAAGACTAAATAGTTTTAACCATGTTACTCGGCACAGACCTCTTGCAGTAGTTCCCGCATCACAAAAATTTAGGTGATTGCTGGACTTAAGAGGGAACAATTTTGAAAGAAAGGGCCTACATACGCACTTAGCTAATATCCTGAAAGTTTGGGACAGATATAACGAAATAACTAATTGCAGAATAGTGTAGCAGTGAATCATAGTCATTTAGTTTGCTTTATCGGATGACTTGGTCGGTTTTCGGCATATAACCTCAATAATTTAAGAGGGCTGCTTCCAGGTTCTCTGGGAAGAACATCGCAACCTCTTCAAAAGTGGCTTTACAGCAAAGAAAGTATTGATTACAACATATTAAACTAGTAACTCGTAAGCGATTGTGAAACGGAGCTAGCGTGACCTCATCATGTGGTCATTTTTTATCACTTGTAACAGGCTTTATATTTATTATATATTTCCTGTATGATGATTATATTTCTCTAAAAGATCTGTAGTGATCTGATCCTGTTGAAAACCCGAAAACCTCGTCGCCTTTAAACCCATCGAAAACCACTGAAAATACACGGAATATTGGTGTTAGACTACAAATAACCAAACCATTATATCCATCGTACCGAAAGCCTATTCATAAAACAATCTTTATGTCCTTTACTCAATACGTAACCAAGATGCTGAAGATAGACTACTTAATATATTCTCAAAATCGGGTTCATTACTTTAAACCCATTAAAAACATCAGAAAAAGCATGATGTATTTCTTCTGGACTCTAAATAACCAATCCAAGGAATTCTACGTACCGAAAGACATTTATCGACCATTCTTGGTGCTTCATGCACGCAATACATAATCAGAAAAAAAATGAAAACTCACTATATTTTGGAAATCGGGCTCGTCGACCGCAAAACGCTAAACATTCCATGAAAAGGTATAATTTGGGGGATATAGATAGCGAAACCATAGCATAAAGCATACTTGATAATCTAATATTTACTCATTGCAACGTAAAGCACACAATAACATGTCGAAAATTTAAATATCGCTATTTCCGGCAAAGGGTCGACGAGCCGTATTCGGCCCGCTGTGGCCCAGGCAGTAGTCCCACAAAAAGCCGTGCTCAGCAAACTTGTAAATTCTATGAGATGCGAAGCGTGTGTCGCGAGAGATTAGCTGCGAGACTGGTACTCGTACGGCCAGGTTTGGCAAAAAAACCCTTAAAAGCGTTTTTTGCCAAGATTGAAAGCCTCTATGTTGAAGTTTTGACCTCTCTGGATGCCTCAGCCACCATCCTTTATAAGGTGTTTTACACACCATAGTGTTTACCGTGGTATTTTAAGATATTGTACTTAGGTCTTTTACTGTTTATAATGGCAAGGCGTAGACTACACCATAGAATTTTTAAAAAATATTTTGCTAGCTACACCATGTTGTTATTTATGCTATTTATGTAATGTGTTTATGTATGGAGTCCTTGACACCGTCTGTAAAAACCAATAGGCAGATCTTCAGCTGTAGTTAAGTTAATGGTGTCTCATATACCATCAATTTATTATATAGTGTATGCATGTCTATATACGAGCGGATGGTGTCGTGTAGACTATCCGGGGACAAAAATTTCACGTGGGGTTATTTATAACGTAACCGCCGCATAATGGGCACATATCCATCAGTTTTGCTATCGAATACAAAAATTGGTGAAATTCATCCAACCGAAGGTGAGTTATGAATGACAGAAACATAGAGAAAAAGAAATTTTCACGATGTTCCTCTAGTGCCCTCAGTGGAAACTCCACCCGCTTCGCTTGGTGCATTTCATTAATAATGAGTATCAGGACCGTCCCGGTGTTTTACGTTGGCCCTAGCTCTCATAAGCCCGAAAAGCTGATAACCAGCGTTCTGACGCGATCCGATTCAATGTACCCATCGGGTCCAGCGTTCTGACGCGATCCGATTCAATGTACCCATCGAGTAAACTTGATCCTGTAGCGCCATGGATCCGTATTGCTTGTATGATTTTGTCCGTTGTTATGCCGTATGAAATTGAAACTGTCTTTCACATCGCTATGAGTAGATGTCATGCTTTCTTTTGTAGTTGTGCGCATGTCGAATGTAGGAGACGTGTCATAGGACAAGGAAATCGCAATACCGCTGAATTGAACCAATCATAGGTCAATTTTAGGATTTATGGAGACTTCGACCAGGTCAGAATTTCTTGAGTACATTCTTAAGCATGTAAGGTCAAAATCACGACCGTCCAGGAATAGGAGGCCTTTCGGCCGCTCGCCACGCATCGAACGGCAGTGGCTGTCTGCTGAACGATGAACAGCACCGACGCCGAAATGCGCTGGGGAGTAGTGAAATTTTAAAATATTAATTTTATTTTACCTAGCTTAACTAGAACTTCTCTCCATGGTTGAGCTTAAAGGAAAACAGCGGCAAACGCGAAAACAACAACTTTGGATTTTGGTGAGCGAATGAACCGGACGCGGCTTCAACGAGCCGTACCCGATTACCGTTCCGGAATTCGAAATAATGCCCCAAATACTTTTCGGCGCAGAATTCGATGGGCTTTCCGTCGAGGTCCCTTAGAACAAAGTCTGCTCATTGGTTATTGAAGTATATTAATAATTTCATCTCTTACTCGTCGAAACTACCGCTGCCTACGCTAGGTAGGGTTGTTGTCATCACTTGATTGCATCATTTTTCTATTTCGCAAATATCTTTCGGCCCCTAATGTCTTTCCAAATCTAAAGCGAACCTTAGCCCGTTCCGAGTCTGACCCAAAATACCTTTTCTTATTTGCTACGGCTACAATACGAACCGATTCGGGCCAAATCGCCTCCAAATCAACGCCATCGCCGAGTTTATAACTCTTTACGATTATCCATGGAAGGACCTCGATCGGACTTCTGGGTATTACTGTGTCGATTCACCGGACATATAACCCAGGAACATGGTCACGTTCCGATCTGCCCCTCTAGTTGTACATTGAGTTCAGCGAAAGCGTGCCAGCACGTGTCATTGCCATCAAAATCGCTCGATCAGGAATGCCCCTATTGCTCCCTCCTGTTTCAGGAGCAATTCCGGTAAAAGTGTTATACACTGTTGTATAGCCTGGACGTCAAGGGTTCCAACAAGCCCTGGCGAGTCTCAAGCGGCTCAGTCATTATCCGCTATAACGCGCCCCCTTTCTTCTTGCCTATCATTTCCCATTATATACTGTAGAAAGCGACATCCACTTTTCTTCTGTTTTGTGAAATAGTATTATTTTTCCACTAGCCCTAAATGTTGGCGAACACAACGATGTACGGTGGGTCTTTATCTGATCATTCGTTGACCAGTAGCAACCCGCCAAAATGCGTCCCAAAATCGTCTAAGTCTCAAGGTGGGCACGAAATTTCGAAAATTTTATCCTCAACTCGAAAGTTTGCAACTTGCCCCTGATTGTGTTCACCTTGTCGAGAGGACTCCAAAAATACCCGCGGGTCTATGTCTCTCGTTAACTCGGCACAGGCACAAAATGCGCCCCTACCTCTGACAAAACTCTCTCTAGTCGAACCATTTTAGCACTTTTACAACCCTTACTCTCTGGACCAGGGTATTACCACTCATTTGAATCGCATTCCGAAGGCGAGTTCAACGACAGTCCTGAAGCATCGTTCTGCCCAGCCGTTAGGCCAGGAGAGCCTGTAAAAGCTCCCTACACTAAAATATATAAACTCGCCCGCATGGGTCAGGACCCAAATTTGGGCCTAACTCCTTAGTGTTTGGTACCAATCGAACTCATTCTTCGTCCTGTAAACGAATTAGCTCCCAGCCGCTCGAAATTCTCTCCTGAACCCCTTGCTCCTAGACCCTTCTTTTGCCCCGTTTGTTCTCTTTTTCTGTCTCTCTCTAATCGACCTTTTCAGCCGTTCTTTTGTTTCTGCCCGTTGTGGTTGTCGTGTCGTTTGCTGTCTCTTTCCTTTCTGTGACAGTACACGCTTCCCTCCATAAATGCGCCTATTTAACCTAAGTTCAACCTAATTTACTTACTTTTCAACCTAACTTCACAGTCTGACCAAAGTTGACAACAATTCGCTGCGCAAATTGTTTCGCTCGCCGTTGCGTGTTGTGTTGGTGTCGTTTCTTGGTTGCGTTTTCTATACTTACAGTGCGTTATCACTGTTGTTGGTTGGTTGCTGTTTGTAAAAGCTGCCAGCGCGCCTAATATTCATGTAAGCAAAACTTATTCTCATAAGTTGGGTGTCTCACTGGTTAGACCGCTGAGCCGGGGACAGAGAGGTTGCTGGTTCAAACCTCAGTTAGGGTAAACTTTTGTTCTTAATGGTTTTTGGTAATGTTTGAGATTTTTGAGGCTGTTAAAATCCTTTTTGCCTTACGTCACCATACAGGGATAGTACCCTGACACGGGCTTATTTATTTAATACTTTTAGGCTATACAGACCACATTTTAACCAGTATTACAATAATTGTGGTATAATTGTGTGTGTTTTTGTGGTATGTCGTGTGTGTTTGTGTTTTTAAGTTCTTACAAAATTGTGTGTTCGTAGTTGTGTTTTGTAGTGTCAGAATTGCAGCACACATGCCGGAGTTATGTTAAAATCAGCTAGGTTTAAGGGAGTTTAAGATGATTTTTGTGAGAGCCTAAGATATAGGTTGGAAACATATCAGATTTGAGTGTAAGCGTTGTGTGCCTTAAGTATTAGGGCTACATTAGCGCAAATGTATATGTATTTCTGCTGAATTTTCTGTAAAATCTTAAGATTTTTTATCAGTTAAGGATTCCAAGAATTTCATAAAAACGGGTTCTCTAACGCAAAAATTGAAATTTATGTTAGAGAGCGAATTTTCCAATTCTAAGAATTCGCAACCCGGTTGGCAACCATTATATTAAAAATTAACGGGTTAGAGAGATTTGAGAACTAGGATTCTTTTGAGTTCCAAGAAATCGGTTTTAGAAAAGATATTTAAGCGGTTCTGCAGTTAGATCAGGGCCTCAGTCGGCCTCAGAAGAAGATATGATTAAGTGAGTACGGTTCAGCCGTTTTAATTGTATAATTGTTTTAAATTATGTGTTAATGTGTGAAATAAACGGTTTACTGGGTAATACGAAACACATTACATTGGTTTACCTAGGCTCACGCGTGCTACATTTTGGTGCCGCAAGCCTGGATCGAAATTAAAACGGAGTTAAGCCTACAGTAGCAAATATCTATTGTTAAGCTATTTACTACTAAAAGTTTTGTTTAACTCTCATATTTATAATCGGAGGGTAAGATATAACCGCTGCTAGTTTGTGCAAAACTGGAGCCTAAGGACGGTTTAAAAACTTCTGAAGACTTCATCGAGAAATTTTATAGGAGATATACTGGTGGCTCGCATGAGCAAAGGCACAAACCAAGAAAACATGAGACATTGAGCATGAGCATAAGCGGGAATGGCACCTTGGCTGAATCGGCAGCCGGCAACCAAATGGCACCTGCATACTATGAACCTCGAGCCTTTGAAATTAAAAATGTTCCATTATATTACGGCAATTTTGGGGATGATTTTGAAGATTGGTTAGGCACTTTCGAACGTGTAGCACTAGCCAATGAATGGAATGAACTTGACATGGCCCGTTTGTTACCAGCATATTTGCGAGATGAGGCGGCGAGAAAACGGGATTCTCTTCCCGCTGGAATTCAGAAATGTTATGATTTCGTGAGAAAGTTTCTTAAGGAATTGTTGATATCGAAGGAAATAGCGAACCAGTACATCATGCAGCTACGAACCAGAGCGCAGGGGCCCAGGGAGCCTGATGAGATCTACGCTAGAGATATAGAACGCCTGGTTCGCAAAGCATACCCGACACTAGATACTGACAGTAGAGAGCGAATAGCTCTGGACAACTTTCTCAACAATCTCAAAAGTTCTATTAAGAGGTTCGTTATGACATCGAGTCCTGCCACGTTCCAAGCGGGAATTGCTCGTGCTTGTGAGCAGGAATGCTATGACAAACTGGAAGGATCTTTTGAGTTGGCGAGCTGCAATACTGAAAAATTAGCTGCTAATGTGGAGAAGCGTGTTTCAAGTGGACTTGAGCAGAAAATGGAGGACATCTTAAAGTTGAATAAGGAGTTAATAGAACTTGTTACAAATATTAAGACAACATCTCAACACGGCAAATTTAATAGGAACATTAATTTCGATAACTATTGAAATAGAATGACTGCTGATGGTCGTAAAATATGTGACTATTGCCGAAGACCAGGGCACATCAAGTTTTACTGTCCCCAGAGAAGACGCGCATTATTAAATAGAAACTATCAAAATAACTCTTTTGCGCCTAATAGGACCCCTGAAAACCTTTGGCAACCTCGGGGCCCTCAGGACCAAGGGCGCTTAGCGCAGCCTAGTCCCGGGGCATTAACACAAACCCCGCAGTCAAATAGATGCCACGAAATGCCAACGTTTGAATCGCAAGCATGGAAGGAAGAAATTCAAACTGGTCAACTACAACAAACTGCGACACCATTGGTGGATTGGAGATCGGAGGTGGAAAGGTTGCGGGAGCAAAATGACAGGTTAGCCAATAAAATAATGCAAGGTAGCAGTAACTCAAATCCACGACAGACAATGTCATGTCAGCTTACGGTGCCAGAGGCTCCAGAGAGGATGAATTCACCGTTGTAATGACATACTGGAGTGGAAATGGTTCAAAAATAG
Source organism: Trileptium ribeirensis (assembly GCA_030248225.1). Classification (NCBI taxonomy): domain Eukaryota; kingdom Metazoa; phylum Nematoda; class Enoplea; order Enoplida; family Thoracostomopsidae; genus Trileptium; species Trileptium ribeirensis. The sequence goes on from JASANE010027460.1 coordinate 18,327, forward strand.
ACTTAAGTGACCAAGTAACTACCGCTGATTTGGAAGTCACAGCGAGCGAAACACGAATAACTGAACATCTATATAATATAGAGCCTTTTGTTGCACTAAATGATTGCCCTGTAGCGAGATCTGATGGGAGCGTGTCACTGATGAGAAATTTTAGCAATTCAATGGATTTTAGGTATGCAAATTCGCCCAAAAATATCGCTCAGATTTTAAAGCAAGTTGAAAGTCCGGCGCTAGTGTTTTACGGAAAATCAAGCCCATTTTCTAACCACTATGAAAGCACCGTGTATATTGACGGTAAGCCATTCAATTGGTTAGGAAGTTGCGCCATGCAGCTGCGTCCCGTTATTACAATGTAAGCTTTGCGGTAACGTGCTACAATCAAGTACTTCTTTTCGCCAAAAGTTTGAAATTTCAATTTTCGATGTATTTTTTAATTATTTCTCACAGCTATATAACACGACTGCAGTGCCAAGACAGTTGTAATAAAAATTTCCAAACCACATCCATCAGATTATGTTTGTGCATGACTCCAGCATGATGCTAAAATGTCTCAAATCGTGAATATTCAAATGGTAAATAGCATACGCATAACAAGAAAAGAATGTCTTACAATGTAGGAGCAATCCCGTCAGGCCCATCATAAGATCTCGCGTGTATACTTTTAAAATCATGGTATGATCTAAATTGAACGTTCGATCACCACACCTTGTAGTAGTTCCTAGAGTTCATCTAAGGGTACACATAATCACTATTTTTATTAATTTAGTTTTGGTTATTTTCAAATATACATAACGTAACATCACCGCAAATCTATTATTGACCTTGGCTTAGAAGACAGGATGATAATTATATTATGGTGGACTTTTGATAAATTATACAGGATGAAATACAATCAGTATTGTATAACTGACGTTAGTAAACTAACTATACAAGGTATTTGGGTAAAGAGAAGTTTATCATTTTTGTTTACTCTTATCTGTATTTATATTACGTTGGAAAATTGCAAACGCCATATGTAGTCATAAGTTATAATTTTAATGACTCCGTTATTACTTAGTACATTGGCCTATCTAAACTGCTATATTCATTCACGCGTAACCACTTGCACTGCATATATTTTGGCAACATTTGAGTCTTTGGATGATTGTAGTAAGGTTGTCGACCAAACAAATCGTTCTAACATTGCGTACATAGATTTCGTCGAAAGCATTCGGCACAATCCTTCATAAAATACAATCATATCGTAAAACTGTGCCGGTATAACAATACAATGGATCACGTCTTAGCATTCGTGTAGAGAAAGCCTCTACACTACTGCAAGTAAATTGCAAAATATACCGCTATCGGTAGCTTAAGCCTTAATCTAAGGTTCACATATACATAAGGCTTACACTAAGCCCAAGACTAAGGCGGGCTAAATCCTTGAACACACTACTCTAAGTTTTTCTTTCTAGTTGTTCATTCTTCTAAACATATACATTATTTGTTGTAGATCACTTTAGACGCTTTGTCTGCACGAGTGCCCATATCTTTTTAAACTGAGCATAAATTCTAACTGTACAATATTTGTGCGGATGCCATTATAAAGAAAATACTGTGGGTACCTCTAGGAAGTGTGCTTGGGGTATCACTATTTTTCTTAAATATAGGGTGTCCCATAAGTATCGTCGCAACTTCAAATTGGTGCTGAGGCTGTAATAATACACATACAACCCTCATACTTGCAGGAATTATAATTATTATAAATATCTACGCGTAACAAAACGTCTGATACTCGTCTTAATTTGACTGATCCAATGGTTGGGTAGTTGACTTATAACGAAGAGGGAGATCTGATGATGCCGTGACATCTGATATTTCCTATCATCTTGACAATGTTGCGACAAATTCAATTCATAATTGTGCCGTTGAAACCAGCATCAGCAAATTGTTAAAAGATTAGATCGACGTTAAAAAAATTTTAGACCGACGTTAGTTCATAGTTAGTTTCTCTGAATGGGGATGATTATGATCACAGGGTTGAATTTTGTGAAAAATGGCTACAGTGTCTCGATGATGGTCCAGACTTAGCGGACGAAGTCATTTGGTCGACGAAAGCAATTTTAAGCTGAACGGCTATGTTAACGTCAATAATTGTGTTTATTGGCATGCAGAAAATCCATGTAACACTATTGCGCACCCTATGAAACTCTCTGGTCTGACAGTATGGGCCGGCAAGTGGTCTAGTGGAATTTTGGGTCGTTCTTTTTCGATGGTGCTGTGAATGCAAACTACTATCTAATGATGCTGCCAAATGAATTTTATCCTAATATTCAACGTTAACCATATGTGACAGGCTCCACTTTATGCCCGTCGGTGCCTCCTCATTTTACGATGGCTGTGCCCCGTTGGCTGGAGAAAACCGTCCCTGTCTGTTGATTGGAGCGCCGAGGCTCTGACAAATGGCCTGTCTGAGGAGCTGTCAGCTCTGAAGCTTGACATGGATTTTTATTCTTCCTCCTGAAACTGAATGTAATTGGTTTTAACCCAATTGCTTTCAGTTTCAGGAGGAATAATAAAGAAAGAATATACGCACTGGTGCGTTACACCAGATAATTTATAAACTAGTATCTATTTCATTTTTCGACTATCGTCTACTATAAGCAAAAAATGGCGATGATAACCAATCCACGCCAGTTAATCCAACCATCGCTAAATGTGTTCGGGTCATTGAATTGCGTCATATGCAGCAAAGATGGATTTCAAGACTGTTTCGAGTGCGGCTTGTGCGCTGGATGGGTTCATTTTGCGTGTTCGTTAATCCGAAATAACAAAAAGCGCTTAAGGCTGTGACAGAGGGCGACAACCTCATCGTGTGTCCAGTATGCCAGAAATTTACTCGAAACTGACGTAATGCTAAGCTGAATGGAACGTCCGCTACCATCTGCGGTCCAACCCAGCGATTACCGTCTCGAAAAGATACAGCGTCAGTTGAAAACAATAACACAGTCGTTCGCCAACATTGCAACATCTCGAACAACCGACGATAAAGCAACAACCAACCAAGCATTTCATACCAAAGTCGCACTCTTCGGCTGCCGCAAAAACACTATAAATCAATTGTACGAAGTTTCCAGTGATGATGGCACCAAGCATCAGCATCGTCTCGTGTTTTCCGGAGTTCCTGAAGGCGGAAAGGATCTCCAGATAGTTTTCGAAATTTGCCATCGTCTAGACTCATCAGCTGAGGTTGAATATGTATTTCGCATGGGACTGCTGAACACTACAAAGCTCAACAACGATCGTAACGAACGTTCTGCAGCTCCACGACTGCTCAAAATTCGTTTTCGAGCTTCTACGGTAGCACGCTCGATCCTGCAGCAAGCGCAGTGTTTAAAAGAGATGCCTTAGCAAAAAGGTATCAACATACGCCGGTTAATGTCGCCAGCGGAGAGAAATCCTTCTGCTGCTAGGCGCAAAGCATATGAGCGGAAAATGAACGGTGGCAAAACCCCCCCAAAACGGGGAAAACTTATTCGTTGTGAATGAAAAATTAGTTATTTGTGAAGACTGTACTTTCGCTAATGGCAAACTTGTCGGTGAAAAGGGTTGTTATGTGGATTATGAATATATGACGCCTAATGGTAAAGTTATATTACATGTAAACTAGAACAGGAGGTAAATACGCATTTATTCTGTAATAGTCACATTGAGCGTAAGTTTCGTAATGCTCGGAGTCTGTGTTACAAAATTTCTGAGCTTGAACCTATTTTGCACAGCAAACTATTCCAGCTTCTAGCTATTTGTGAAACACGGCTTAGTAACGAATTCCATACTTCATTATTTGACTCTGGTAATTATACAGTTTAGCGTAAAGACAGGATCGACGGCAGAGGTGGCGGAGTAGCTTTTTTGGTTTACAAAGACATAACGCGTACCGTCGTGAGTCCTTCAGAGCCAGAATTTTACCCGTTAGGAATTATAGCGCTTGATATTTTTTCCTACTAAACATAGGGTGGCATGTACATACAGGCCGCCGCAATGCGACGCTGCACATATGGCTTGTTTGTGTAGCTACCTAAATCGTCCATGTGAGGTTACTTGTCCTGTTACTGTACTAAGTGATTTTAATTTACCCGATATTAACTAGACAGAATATTCTTGGCCAAAAACTTCTTTTAATACTCGCTTCATGGACAACATCCAAGAATTAGGCTTACATCAGATGGTATCATATCCCACACGAATGGGGAATTCTATTGACCTGGTGTTGAGAACATCGCCATTGAATGTGTCAAGCATCATAACTAGAGGTGAAGAACTTCCCGATCATGCATTGGTTCATTTTCATCTATTAGGATTTATTAACAGTGATACAGCGAGTCAGCCTATGTTTGTTTATGATTTTAAGAGCATTGATTTTCAAATCCGAAATAACTATTTGTTTTCAGCTAATTGGTATATTGTTTTGAACAGTCTATTTACGGTAGAGGAAAAGTGGAATATATTTACACAGATTTTAAACGAAGCTTTTGAACAATTAGCGCCTAAACTAAAAGTAGACTTAAAAATGTAGTTGTAGGTACCCTCTTTTCATTAGGAAACTGCTCAAACGAAAAGCAAAGCTATGGAGGATAAGCAAACTAACATCAAATTTCGACGACTACAACAAACTTAGTTTAAAATGCTCTAAGGCTAATGCTTGTTTCAAACGTGCCCGAGAAACACACGTTATTAACAGTGGCAATCGTAATGATCTTTTTGGATACTTTAAAAACAGATTGTACTCCAAATCAAGTATTTTTGCTTTGCGTGCCTCAAACGATGGATTATTTACTGACGATAAAACTCGCACTCATATTTTGGCGAGCGCGTTTGCTTCAGGTTTTGTTGATAACGCCGAATAGTATCCAACAGTTCCACGCACTATTGTTTCAGATAATAACTTGTCTTGGGTTACTTTTTCTCCGCAAACTGTTCATAAATTTACGGGGTGTTTGATATCAAAACATAGCCACTCTCAAGACGGCTATACACAACACTTTCTTAACAATGGCAGAGATTCACTTTATTTTCCTCTTGTCCATATTTTCGAGCAATCATTTGTAAATGCCCGCTTACCAAGAAACTGGCCATGTGCTGACATAGTTTCATTAAACAAAAAAGCGATTCATCTCTTGCGTTAAATTATAGACCTATATCATTACTTTCTAACTGTTGTGAAATGATAGAGACCATTGCTAATAATCGTATACAGTCTTATTTGTGTTGTAATAATATAATTAATGCAAACCGACATGGGTTTGTGTCAAAGAAATCAACAATTTACTCAGCTGCTTGAATCTGTAAACGATTAGTTAAATGCATTAAACAGTAGAAAATCGGTTGATATTGCGTAGGTTGATTTTGCAAAGAAATTAATACCGTTTCGCATATCAAACTGCATCACAAAATTTTATGTATAGGCATTACTGGCGCAATTTTGAATCGGATTACAGCTTTTCTCAGCTGAAGATCGTTCGGAGTTAAATTGAATAATACATATTCAGTCAGATCCACAAAAAAACTCTATCTGGAGTGCGTCAAGGCAGCGTCCTCGGGCCTGCTTTGTTTTTGATATATATAAATGATGTTGCTTGTTGCTTAAACATTAGTTGAAGTATAAACTCTTCGCAGACGACCTTAAGTTATATGTTAATACGTCAAACTGCAACGATGACAATGCTCCGACTTATCTTCAGAACGCACTTAACTTTTTAGAATAATGGGCAAAATCTTGGCAATTTCCTATTTCAATCTCGAAATGCAATATTTTACACTTGGAAAAAACAACCTCAAATTTCAATATGGTTTGCAAGGGTATCAAATTCTCCGTGTTTCCATATGTAAAGACCTGACCTAGGTGTCATAATTAGCTCCGACCTTAAATTTGAGACGCACTGCAATGTCATCGTTGCGAAAGCATATCGTGTAATCAATATGTTGTTTAACTGCTTTATTCACTGTAACTCAGAGTCATTAATATTGTCGTATTTACCATATGTTCGACCAATGTTGGAATTTTGGAATGTTCTAGCCAAGTTTGGTCACCGTGTTATTTACTCGAGATAAATAAGTTGGAGAAAGTGCAACGGTATTTCACCAGAAGGTTAGTAATAGGGCTTGGTATCTTCGATATGCTGTATAAGCAACGACTAACATACTTAAAATTAGAACCTCTAGAACTACGTCGTTTAAAACAGGACCTCATTATAGTTTTCAAAAGTCTTAATAATAAAATTGACAGTTGTCACAACTTTTTGAAATTTCCCACAACACAAATACACGTGGTCACGATGAAAAGTAATAAAACCAAAGCTTCATTGAAACTGTTATAAACATAGCTTCGCGGTGAGAACTATCGATGCGTGGTATGAATTGCCTGGTTTTGAAATTTAGCAAATACGTTAATTCCATTACAACTGCTCTGTATCGTGTTGTATTCGATGTTTTCTTACTTGTGATGTGATTTATATGTTAAAGGATTATAAATCTTTTGTTTTGCCAAGTCTAGAGTACGCATCTAATGCATGGTCACTAATTAATTCTTCCGATACTGATGCAGCGTTACTCCACGTTCCTAATATTTGCAGCGCGTAGATTTTAGCGGCAGAGCTATCCAACACGCCTCACCCAAACTAACTCAGTGTCACTTGAGCTGCGCCAACTAAAGGTTGATTAGGAAATGCCAAGTTCTTATGTACACGCTTGCGACTCTGTTTTTGAACTAACTTTCAAGCTGTCACGCAATGTTAATACCGGAGGTTACTATTCAGGACTCAATGGACTTGAATTTTGCACGAAAATACAGCTTTACAACAGTGCAACTAAGATCTGGAGCTCGCTACGTGTAATCCTACATAGCTATCTCCTCACGAAGCTATAAATACTTGAAAGAACATCTGGATGAATATGTTTAATTTTTATAGTTATCTCAAACACGTGAGGCACATTTAATCAGATGACATCTCAGATCGTGATGCCCTCCTGGTCTTGTTGTTTATTCAGGTCAAACATATTTTGTTAACAATTCCAGATTTTTTCTTTGTACAGTGTGTTGCTTCATGTTTCATACGTGCTGTGCTTTGATTTTGTGATAAATTATTTTGATTGTTTCAATGGCCTTCGGATATAACGTATACAACTGGCGCTTGGAAATACACGCCGCCTTTGAATAAGTTTTATCTAAACTAATTTTTTAAGTTACTGAATTTCGTAAATAAACAGCGTTATTTACTACATTATATTTGCATAACCTGAGGTGTCAGTGCTTTGTTCCCATTCCTTGGTATTTAACAAATTATTAATTAATGTCCGTGTTTTCTTGTTTATCAGGAGTGCCAAAACAGGTGCGTTAGTAGCATTAGCTGAATTTTATCGGATAACATTAGTTTAACATTTCTTGAAATTGTAAAAATGTCCGATAGTACGGTTTTGAATATCTTGTCTTAATTTCTATAAGAAGACGACAAATCTGTTTTAGACCGCGTAATAGGACATTGTGGACGTACTTGTAAGTAATAAAGCATAATACTATTTATATGGTGTTCCACATTGTAGCTTTAACTGTTTAACTGTCATCTAAGAGTTGTGTTCAAAATACTTTGGTGTATATGTGCGCTGTACGATACTAAATACACTACGATAAGCTGAGAAAAATTCGAAAACGTGGTAATGGTTGCCTATTATATCCCATAATGTTGTGTAAAAGAAAGATTTTAATCCTATTCCTTCTTGTAGAAGAATAAGCGTTTTTAAGGTCACGGTGCATTTGTAGGTAACGTAACAGCCTATGCACTCTAAACAGATTAGCCAAATCGGATCAATCTTTAACAGCTTATATACTGTATAACGAAATTTACTAAGACTGGGGCCTCAAAACTGAAACCTGTAGGGTATGTTTCCTCGTGCGAGGGTTTCACTCCGAAATATTATTTCCGCAGGAAACCTGCCTAGATTTACATGGACTGAAAAAATTTGAGATAATTCAATTCACTTACAACCTGGTTGCAAATGGCAATAGAACAATACCGCCTGATCTTTAGCCTAAAATATTAGTTTGGTTGACACTTCCTTCAGATGTGTTTAAATACTTAGAAACACCTTAAAGCATTAAAAAATTTTGGCCAAATTTCAGAATTATAGGACCTTTAACAAAATTGTATTACAGTATTACAAAATTGTATATAAGTAGATAACCACAAAGCTAAAGTAGCGGTCAAAACGCGATTTATGCCACTGGAAGCAGATAAAGGCCTATTCGCTGCGAGAAAGATAAGAATCAACAATTATAATGTACTGCAAAACATAGCAGGTAGGTTTATATACAAGCGAAACAAAATAAGGCGTTTCAACAGGTCTGAGCTCACTACGGAATCTTGACTTCCTAGACCATCTTGGTGAGCTAATACGATAACGAAGCGTTTAACCTCTTATGCAACACCGTAGTACTATAAGCTGTTTTTATGTATTTTGCTGCTATTGCCATAAATGTAAATGTTAGAAACAATAACTATTTTATATTTTTCGTTAATTTTTAATAAAACAGAAATTTTTGATTTTATACGTTTTAATGCATGTTACTTGCTGAAGACCTTGATAGAATCTATGTAGGATCAGTAGGCGACGTTTACTCTTGCATGCAGCATAACATAGCATGCGATCTTGTTCATTGCCGAGTCGAATTACAAATTGAAACACGGTTTTTGCTGTATTAATGTCTGATTTTACATATGGTAAGTACAACGTGAATCATTTAGTATAATTTTACATTACTGTGTATAGCAATAGGTTGTAAGCCAATTAGGTCGCCGCTAACGATCTCATCATTAAAGCTATATTTCTTTGTTGTTTCGCTGTTGATAAAGGTTACACGTATATTAAGCAATAGCAAGAACCAGTAATGGATATGGTCATCTAATAGTAAACGACGACCCACGGCGACCCATAATATTTACTGACACACAAATGACCCACGGATGAAAAATGAACCACCAGGACCCACCTAAAATACTAATTCTACTACAGGCGCAAAACTGATGTGCTTTATCGAAGGCCACCAGAATACTTCAGTTTTGCGTATATCATTGTCTCATAGGCGAACTATAACAGTGCTCTGTGTTGAAAGACGTTTGTCACTTGCAAATTCAATCATTATAATAAATGTATATTGTGAATACCCGAAAAATTTATGATTTATTTTTACACGACTAATTAACAATAAACATGTTTATCGTTGGGTTTACACTTAGCAATAGCAACAGTTGGGTTTACCATAGGTATTACTGTGTACTGAGACCATCACCTAAAAATTACTGGGTGCATCCAATTTAGCAACGCCCCACAAATTTTAAAAGTTTGTTTGATGTATGTAGCACCCAGAAACTACAGTTTCTGCAAAATTTTTTATCCCATTTCGGCTGCAAAGTGGATAATTTTTTTGGAAAATTCAAGTGGAATACTGGCTTCACTGCAGTTTGTTTTACTAGATTAGAGTCACCAACAGACCAATTCCTGTCATTCGTGTAGAGAACACCTATATACCAACCCAACTGACTAATGTATGTACGCTTATATTTAGGATACCGACTAAGGTATATTTTGTTTTCTCTCATTGAATCAGTGTGGAGGTGTACTCGCACGAGTGCCAAATTCTATTCCACAAGCACAGTAGTCGATATTTATGAGAAGTTAGTTTTAGCAAGAGTTGGTGATTTTTTGATGAATGGTATAATACTCTTCAGCAGCAGAACATGAACCCAAAAAGTATGTCGCTATGTGCTTCGCACTGTGACCCTGTAGTTCATCGGGGACAGTTCATCTGTTACCTTACGTTTAATGACGGTACAATTTGTCCACCCTCTATGTAAAAGGAGGCAGTTGTCTCCCGCCCTGCCAAATCAGTGGGGGACAAATTCCTTTCTCGAAATAAACTATGGTATAATTGTCCTCCCTAGAAATCAAGGGTCGTAGAATTGTCCTCCCTCGAAATCAAGGGTGGTACAGTTGTCCTCCGTCGAAATCAAGGATGGGACAAATTGTCATAGAACATGGCCCATATTTCAAGCACGCAGATCAGATTTGATGTGTTTGTAACATGGGACAAAATGTCTTCACACTACAGTAAGCACGAAATGTGTTTCAAACTGTTCAGGGTTATTATATGTATCTCATATTTAATGACGGCTTCAGGTAAATCGTTTTGTCTATTCTGTTTCAGTAGTTTCACTTACCGAAATCCTATATAATTGATCATACGCTTTTAGATACCTAGCTCGGAATCTAAATATGAGTGAACATTCGTTTTCTTCCACCACACAAAAATTTGGTGCAATATTTCAAAGATAAGAATAATCCAAAGTAGCAATAATTCAAGGCATAAGGAATAGCATGTTTTAAGTACGATTATGGTTAGCTGTCCTGATGGTGGGTCCTTATCCAGCAGACAATGTATAATCAGTATGTTAAATTCGATTACGCATATCTTTTCTATGTAGAACTAACACGGTTCTGTCATTTCCGAGTAGATGGCAACTTTTCCAAGAATACTGAATGAAAGCTATCATATTTAAGCATAGCTTCAACGCTTGCTATCAGAGAAATTATTGACGTTATTACTCCTATCAGCAGACTGCCTGGGTTGATAAACTCGAAGAAATATTAAAAAGATAGCACTATGTTAGTTCTTTTTTTAAAAGTTTCAGCTGAAATTTACTCAAGCAAATATAAATTTTATGCTGTAGTGAATATTTTTCGATTTTTACTTGTGCACTTTTTACTCATCAGTAAGCAGCATTTCTTGTTATTCTTTTTTATAAGTACACAACTTTATTTTATTATAATTTGTAGTAATTTCGTATTGAAGATGAAACAAGTTGTGCGCACAATTTAAAAATTAGCGTGCAAACGGCTAACCAACCACTCAATCCTTTACATTTCAGAAATATATCTAAGCTACAACTGTATTGACAAATCGAAAATTTCATAAATACAGAGTTTTAATATCCGAAATTATTATAACCAAACTAAAAGTTGTTATAATGCAATGTAAAATGGTCTATAAAGCAAAATAAATGCAGCACAAAGTATAATATGAAAGTCTATACAGTCGACTGTGTACAATTATACTCCTGACCATGTTTTTCACACATTCTATAAACCTAGTAAAATATATATTACAAAATACGTAGCAATACGTTTTTTGTCATCTACTTCGTTCAGTTACGTATTGCTCTAAAAAGCCACATCTTCGCTGGTCTAACTCTTGTAATATGACAGATAATTTACAATTGTGTTTTCTTGATCATGGACGTTTGCTAAAAATTAAAGGGAAACAAAAACATTAAAAGTGCTCGTTCTACAAAGGCAGGGTGCAGTAGAGGCAGCGTATAGAACAGTTAATCATCCATAGATAATTTTGACTTAAGATGTTTACTAACTACTTTATAATGTTTCGAATAGTTTGCTTTTTAGGCAAGGGATGCATTGTTGGCTTGCTGCTGTTGACTATTTATTTCCCAAAAGGCCATTCAGAATTGTTTCGGCGGATTGTCTGAACGATAGGACATGCGTATTGACAAAATTTTGATGATATATTTGTATATCAGTAATAAATGTTATGCCGAGAGTTGATGAAAAGTTAAGATTATTAAGCTCTTTGCCTCGTCATCGCCACGTAAAATATCACCATCGTCTCGACCTTACCACATTCTTTGGATGATTAGTTACGCTCCATGTACTACAGGATACTGATATTGCCACTAAAGATTTTTCCGACTAAGGATTTCAGCTTAGGTCCGATTTTAAAATTTTCTAAAAGTTCACGCCGCTCACGGCATTTGTAGAGCAAACAGAATTAGGCATTCAAAAAATAACATCTGCAATATAATATTTGTGGAGTCCAAATTAAAAATGGTCTGTAATAAAGTGAAGGAAAGTTGTGTTCTCGGCGTCTGAGTAAAAAAGAATGTTTTCAGGCTCGCGAAATCATCAAGTTACAACCCGGCTGTATACTTAGCTGCCGCGCGCCCAAATGTGAGGCATAGTGCCACGGAGACGGCAACTGTAGCGGACGCCCAACCGCCACATGTTCAACCGTCGCACGCCGAACTGCTGCGCACCCAACTATCACACGCCTAACGGTCGCACGCCCAAGCGTCGGATACGAACAACTGTCGCACATTTATGACATTTCGTCATGAAAATACACGTTTAATAGGTGATACGTATATTTCGTATAGTGCATACAAACAAGTAGCTGATTAAAACCATTGCATATCAGAAGTCTAAATTTTCTGATTGCGAAACATAAAAATGAAATAGTGCGGTCAGAGTTCAGCCTAGACTCTTCCATAGAATCTCCCAGTACAAGATGTACCAATTTTAAAGTAACTTTGAGTTAGTAAATACAATACAACTGTCCGTAAAATCTTTGTAAAATTAAACTTCTAAAATCGCTGACCGTAGCTAACCGTAAGTTTATATATTTTAGGACACGGATTTAATTATATAAACTCGTCATAAATAGTGAATAAAAATATCGGCAAAATTGAAGAGTTTACTACAACTTTCCAGTCCTTAGGTGTAGAAATCTATCGTTTGAAAAATGATTATACTGACATCATATTATTTATCGAAATATCAAATTATATAAATTATCATATAATATGGATGCTCTTCATTATTTTATATATATATTATGAAAATACTTGAATGTAAAAGTATTCACTAATCGATAATTGGTCGTGTAATGTATGTTTGATTTATTTTTCAGAATTGCTCGGAGAAGATTTTCATGTCGGCGTCTACGAACCGTGTACGAAGATGCATATGTTGCAGTATAGTGGCTTTTAATATCATAAAAAAGCATTTTGGCAATGATGAACAGTAAATGTCCAGACCAAATTCAACTAATATCCAAGCGAACATTTCGTATATTTAGTCTTTAGTTTAGAACAGAAAAAGTGTTAACTTCGTACAAAATCATTTGGATCACAAAGACGTGTTATATGACATTACAAACTCTCACACACCTAGTAATGAAACCATTCAAGGCAATTCTTTTCAGATAAAATAAAATCAAGGATGCAGAAATGCCTATCATACAGAAGGACTGATAAGTTATATTTATCAATAAATATCAAATACAATTTGAACGCGTAAACAAAAGTTTCTTGGTCAAAAGAACTCTATGCTGCTACAATCGATAATAGGAGAAGGAATAAATCAATCTGATTTTGCTCAGTTTTCACAAGTTAGCTAATGAAATTCGTAGTTAGAAGTCTATCCAAGTTTGTAACTTTTACGCAATCACAGTGATAGGTGCTTTAAATGCCAACGCAACTCAATTGCTGCCGTAATGTAACCCAGGTCCATTACGGTGCATAAGCAGTGAATGACAGTGTAAACTGATGTCTCCGAAGGATTTGTTTAAATGCACATTTACAGCCTCGCTAAAACTTCTCTTGCTGTAAAACATGAGACATTAATTGTACTCGATTGGCTTTAAAGAAAACTTTATACAACTTGGACACTGATGCACATATTTACAGCCGACACCAATGCAATTGCATGTGACTCAGATCTCGACTGCCATTTTGACACTACGCGTAACAATGGTTCGTGTAAATGGTACAACCCTGCAACCGATGACGGTCGCCGATATATTCATGATTTGTATTTGGGATACGGAAGTATTAACCCAAGTGGCACCTCGATGCTCAAAGATATCCTATTCGGGACTCAGTCTTTGCCAGGTATATTTTTGTTATTTTCCGTATCAGTAGTGAACACCTGGCCATTGGCACAGTAATTATTACAGAAAACGTCACTACAACAAAGTTTCTATATTATCAGAAATATAATTCGCCGAAATATACTGTTGCTTCAGTGGACTTTTTGTGCAACCTCTTTACTTCGAGATAGCGATGTCAACCGAGCGTGTTGTGAAACGTATAAGGTATATATATTACTAGTCGCAACAACGTCACAACCGACAAATATTCTATGTTAGTATATTGTGCTATTGTAACATCGATTTATATCTATGTACGTGTTTGAATATTCGTTCATAATAGTTATTAGTTTATGCTAGGTGATAATTTAGTCTCTAGCAAGCTCGGCTTTGCAACCTTCTGCCGAGCCTAGCCGAACCTACCATATCAGGGAAAGTTGCTGTCGGCTTCGCAAAGCCGTTTCAAAAACCAACCAATATAAATATAAAAACTGATTTATAGTGCAATAGTTCATCCAGCAGCAAGAACAGCTGAGATAGCATCGGCTCGGCTTTTAAAATTTCTAAAAATGGAGCTATATATAATGAGTTTGTTGATTTGTATTTTGTATGTTCTCACTAATTTTTCTGAATTGAAGCGTAATCATTATTATTAGGAGTTTAAAAGCCGATTCTGGCTTTTCTCCGAAAGAACGAGCCAAGCCGAGTTAAGCTGGATATTGGTCAGGGAGAGCCAAGTCGATCCAGAGCTTGAAAATCTGGCTCTTTCTCATGTCTATATTACGTTCTATAACAAAAGAAATGTTGAGCAAACTGATATAGAGGAGCACACAGTTTTTTAATGTGAAATAAGATTGTCGAAAATGAAAATGCTGTTATAGTTCAATGTATATCATACTGTTTCGGCCTGATGTTATACTTTATTTTTACGGCAACAAGGTAATCTTCCATGTTATTAGAACACTTAGACCTAGATAAACGTATACAATCTATGAACTTACAAGTTGCAGATGAAGATGGTTTTGGTTTGGTGGCATCACGAAAATCGAAAAACGAAGATTTGAGAATTTGGTTTTGCTCAAACCCAATTCCTTATCCGAGCGTCGTTGAACAACAACAGGGCGTGCTTTCATTAAAGTAAGAAGCATTTTTAGAAATAAAGAGTGTCCCAGAAGTAAGCGAAACATTGGCGTTTTATAGTATTTAAAACACAAATGATACAGGCACAAAATTTCTATTGAAAAATACTAACATAAACTTAGAAAAATAACAAAGTGCCTCGGCATTGCAGCAACAATTAGGGTCCTGCCACCTCCATTATTACTTTAAGACGAAATGGCACAGATCACAACACTTATCGAAACGGTTCGGTGTAAATCAGACCATGTTCTTCTGCAATGACCTTATACAGTTGATCCACAGTTCTAGTCTTCCTTCCATACACTTTCTCTTCCAGGACATCCAAAGAAAGAAGTCCGGAGGCGTCAAATCCGTGGAACGGTCAGTCCACTCAACAACTCCACGTCAACCGATCCAGCCATTTTGAAACTTGACATGCAACCATTCTTGCACTGATTTGGCATAATGAGTGGGTGTTCCGTTCTGTTGAAACAAAAGTTGGTCGCGGTTGTCCAGCTATTCAAATTGGGACCAAATATCATCCTTCAGCATTTGCAAATACCCGTCGACCATAACGC
Source organism: Trileptium ribeirensis (assembly GCA_030248225.1). Lineage (NCBI taxonomy): Eukaryota > Metazoa > Nematoda > Enoplea > Enoplida > Thoracostomopsidae > Trileptium > Trileptium ribeirensis. The sequence goes on from JASANE010027460.1 coordinate 33,774, forward strand.
TTTAGCCGAAAAGAAAAGAACCAACGGAACCTCCAGAGTGCATGCTCCTCAAACAGTAACCCCACAACCCACAAGCGTGAGCCTGGTGTTGAAGTGTTTCATGAGGATAGTCCTTGGCCCATTAAACACAAGTGTGCCGATTTACATGAGTGTTGAACATGAATGAGCTCTCATAAGACCAAATAAATGTCTGTTAGCCAATTCCGGATCAACGCCAAGTTTCGCCATGCATTGTTCAGCAAAGACTACCCAACGGTCATGATCACCTTAGTTTACTAAATGAATTAAATGCGGGTGGAATCTCGTGTATGCCCCAAAATTTATCAAAACGATGGTTTTAAACTAATATTTTATCACATGTTAGAAGTAAATGCTATTCTAGTGCAGGATTTGATGCTGTAATAATTTTACAACTATCCGGGTTTTCAGAACTTACAGATTAAACCGACTTTATTGGTGATGAAGTGTCTTGAAAATCGTTGAAATTTGTAAGCTTTTAGCTTAGTGTTACCACTTTTTATGGTTGCTCGGCATCCGTACGCTAGATCTACTGCGAAGCTTTGATACTATATACTGATCCCGTTTCATCTTTGTTTATAAATTACTGGAAAGTCTTACTTTTTATGTCAAAAATTACTCAAAACTTTCTTGATTATTTCAAATTTTGCGAGATATTGCTTGTTTCTCGTTGTCCATTATAGATAATCTCCCGCTTGTCTCATCGCGTTTTGAATTATCTTTGTGCTTTGTACAAAATTCTGAATACGCATTCGCATTTGCTACAGGAGCAAAAACAAACTTGCCCGTACCGAAAAAACGGACTGCTATTTGGCTTTGTATTCTATGTCTATGCCGCAGTAGTGTATAACCGGAGTTGAAAATAACTGTAGACGAAATTGGATACTCCTGTTATTTTGCTAATACAGCGGTTTCTTCGGAAAAATTTGTGTTTGTTAGTACTTCTGTATTCCTATGATCTGTTCCCGAATATTGCTGTTGTTGCTTTGAATTTGCTGATGTGGGTAACTATTCTGTACTGTCATATGGCGCTATACGATATCTGACAGAAGAAAAGCCGACTTAACTGTCCCCATTGATACCATTTCTGCTATCCATCTATTATATCTCCTATAGTTTAGGCATCAGCATCCGCTACATTATATGCTCCCAAATAACGATCGCTAACTGAAGAATTTGGACCACTTTGGCTAAGCCACACATATGTTGATTTTATTAATTCTTTTGGTACAAAATCAGCTGTGTGGTGTTGGCGTTCCGGATTGGCAACTTTTGAACCTATAAATACAATTCTCCGAGAAATCCATGCGTCGGCTTTTCTATTCGACCTTCCTTTGGAACGAAAAATTGTGCGGGAGGTTCATGTTTGAACCATAAGCTAACTGTGAAGTGCCAAATTCATATTCATTTATTATACAACGCATAGTTAGCAGGAGTAGCGGTAGAGCGCAATACCAGTGCCTAGATTTGCAACGTGTTCAAAGTGCGTTTTTAAGAGTGCGATGGAACCTTTCTATTGCACAATTACGTGCTGGATGGCACGCAGTAATAGGCTTGCGCTTTATAGCTAGCTGTTGCATCCACACGTTTGATTCGTTTTAATTTTCGCTGTCAGAAATTCTTATACGTAGAACTTTTAATCGACTGACCCATCCACTGAAAAGCGCGTTAACTACTGATTCAGTAGACATGTTAGTTACTGGAACTACTTCAGTCTACCGTGTAAACCGATCTGTCATTTTTACCAGACACTAAAAACCGTTTGTTGGTGGAAATGTACCTACAAAGTTTATATGAACAGTGTGAAATCTTGTATTTATAGAAATGGAAATTATTGGTGCTTCAGTATGTCGCCACATGTTTTACCTCTCTGTTATGCTTTGCAATTTTTAACATCTTTGTTAGTTTCTGTCCAAGCATAATTTTACTTAACTAACCATAGTTTAGCGTCTGGAGTAGGATGAAATATTCTGTGGATTTGCAGAAATAGCTGAACCATTAATGATTTTGGCAGTAATGGTCGAAATAATTTGTCACAAATAAGTTTTGTACCGTTGATGTTATGTTAAACCAATGGTAGAGTAGTGTTTTTGAAAAATTATTGTAAAACTTTATCACACCTTTGCGCTTCAGCGATTGTGGTGTCAAAATCATCCGAAACTAATTGAGCAAGATACGTTATCTGTTACTATTTTTTGAGAGCCTGCAACATGATGAATGGTGCACAATTCTCATGTATATGTTCAACCAACGTGTATATTGATGAGTTTAGTTTTTCATTGTTAAGGCATATCTCAGTGGTTTGTGATCAGTTAAGATTCGAAGTTTTAATCAGCGCAAGAAATTGAAATGCTTGAGGTTTGAAAAATTGCAAATAGCTCCATGTTTTGCTTTTTGCTTCTGATTTTTGCTTCTGCCTCTGATAGCTTATGCGAGTAAAACGCTAAATGGATGTTTTTGTTGCCAACTATTTGTTGAAGTACTCCGCTAATGGCACCTGAGGATGCATCTTTTGTCAGCAATGGTTGCGTTATGGTTTGGAAACGATAGGTGAACTCAATTTCTTAGTGCTTTCTTTAGCTTTGGGAAGGCGTTTATTGCTTGAACGGTCCATTCATTTTTCGGTACTTTCCTCTGTTAGCCTACATGTGAGCGATGTCAGAAGAGCGGCAATGTCAGAAAAATGTATTAAAAACCTATGGTAAAAACCTGCGACACCTAAAAAGCTCTTGAGCTGACGTAAATTATTGGGTTTCGAGATTTTTTCGATTACTTCGATCTTTTCAGAAACACGTCTTGTGCCGTTTTCCGAAGTTTCAACGCCAATGAAATTAATGAATGGAAAGTATCGACATTTCTAACTAAGCTTTTGGTCGCAGATTAAATATTTCAAGATGCGTTATACTTCTTGCACATGGTCCGCAGTGATCTTTTGTGTTTTTGCTTGGTATCATAAAGTTGTCTATCGATGCCGCCTGGTCTTCAAAAAATCGCCGGCATCCTTTTTGGAGCCATGTGAAGCGGCGTTGCCCACGCCGAGTAATCTCGGTAAACTATGCCATGCTTCTCTAGTTGTGTAAAATATTCTCTCTCTATTCGGAGCATTTCTCCGACAAGTCGTCTTAGTTTTGAGAAAGCAGGTGGACCGGAGGTGGTTATGTCCTGTTTGATTGTACGGACAACCTTATCGATTGCTTATTTCACCAAACAATTTGAAACCCGTTGTAGAAGATGTCACATTTTCAAATTATCATTCTCTGTAAAAAATTGGACCACCTTTATGTCGATATTTGGTTAAGTTTCGTGCAGTTTATTATTACCACAGTCAACAAGTAGTTTATAGTAAAGCTCAAAAAATCAGGTTAAAAATTGGATTGTCTACATCTGCAACAAAAAATTTACATGTGAATTAGCGATTAATACAAGGTAGTTTGAACGTAAATTGTTTATATCCGAATGCTTTTGTGACGGAGTTCTTGGCGAGACACAATTTTGGAGGGCACAATTCCGATATATGTGTTCCTGTATTTTCAAATTTTTTAGGTAGCAAACTGCAATCGCTTTTTGTACCTGCTTTAAAATGTCCAACTTCGTTTGCGGTACTTGAACCGAGTTTATTACGACGTAGGCCGCTTTTGCGCTAGAGTATTTCCGTTTCCCAAATTCGGGAACCATTTCCACGGTTTGTTACTTTTTCATGCCTTTTTACAGAACGTGAAATGGTAATAACACAAGTTGCCATTTGTGACATATTTTTGCCTAAGGCTACGACCGAAGCTTTAGTCTCTTCCTCGGGTAATACTGTTTATTTTGTTTGACCGGCTGCAGTACTGAACGTGCCGAGATCGTTGTGGTTTCCATTCCGGTTCATGTTTCTGTAATACCGGCTTCGGTACCCGTTCTTATTGCTTGGACAGCTTTAGTAAGTTTTGTTACTCACTGTCTTAAATCGTCGATACTTTCACTTTTTCTTGAGGCGTCTGTGCACGTGGCTGCCATTGAGTAATCCATTTTGCTGCTTTTAGGCATTTGTCGATCATTTTATCAGCAGCATCCCCTACATTTTCTAGTCGCGTGGCGTCACCCAACAACGATAGAACTACTCGAATTTCAGTTGGTAATATTTCAAAAAACCGTAATTTCAAATAATTTGCATTATTTGCTGCAAGCTGTTTCAAATTTCTGGCCGCTGAACATGGTTTTTGGTTACCCAGCTTTTGCTCACTCAGGGGATTTCGTAATTGTTGCTCTTTAGTATCGTCAAAATGTTTAATTATTGATTTTTTGTTTGGTCTAAGCTTAGGATCACCTTTACACCACATTGTATTAGTGCAGATATAGGAACTACGTGCAAAAGAATGTTGTTCGCGTACTAAATCAGTATTTCCATATGCATCTTTTGAACCGTCTCGATCCATTTTTTGTTTCAGTTTCGTAAAATTCAGACAGTTTTACAGTTTTCCCGATATCATTTAAAGTTTGTTGTCCATTTTAGAATTTACTTTGCCTATATCATCTTACTGACGCGAGAAGAATGCTAATAAATTGATCACCATGCTGTTGCAACTAAGATATTAGCTAGGTTTTTTGCCGTTGAAGGAACTGTAATTTTCATTGGTTGCATTAATCATAATTAACACAGCTTAGAGGTCAGTTCTTCTATAGTGTTAAAAATTTATTGGGCTGGGTTAAAGTCAATATCACCCGAAAGTATTAGGAGTCCCATTATTACTGTACACGCGAGTAGTTTTCAATCACATTGCAAAACATTCGCATCCAATATTGTTTCAAAATACCTTGGATTTCTGTTAAAGTACTTGTGAATACCGCTTGCTGAAAATAATTGACATTTTGCAAAAAAGCCGCAAAACACATGATTTTTGATCAAATTTGTGCATTTTCTGCATAATTATAGACAAATATTTGCCAGACATCCTTTGACAAACAAACACAGTGTTATTTTATTTGGAATGATTTTCCATTTTTTCTTTAAATTGTTATTAAATTTTATGCAATTGTAAACGTAAGGTGACCCCCATGAACCATCCTATTTTTAATTACCGATATCGAATCGCAAGGCCTTGTTATGGAAATAAGGCTGAATTTTGTTCGGTTCGGCTAACCGAAAATTGATTAAATAAAATTCAAGTGCCCGAAATTATACCTTATAACTTCGACGTTTTAAATTTGCCGAAATTGGGTTCCCCTAATGTTTAATCATTTAAATTCAGTATTCGCTAACAAATTTAATGCAAAAATGAAATAAAAAGCAAATCGAGCAAGTATACTGTAGGTAAAGACTTGGTTTTCGCGATCAAGGCCGGTATCATTCAAATTCGACAAATTTTCGTTCTGAGATATTTGAATAATTTTACTTAGATTTTCGGAGCACAAAATGTTAGATTTCAATAACAAGCAGTGTGCCGTGAACATGTCTGGGCCGGATTTCAGTTGACCAAATATCCTTCCGAACACTTTTTATGCAAAATTACAAAATATGATGGTTGGTGGGGTCACCTTAAGTTTATTCGCACGTTAGCTAAACATATTGCTTTTAAAATTAAAGATTTTGTTGTATGCCACCAGCAAAAACTGTATTTACCGCATTTGATGCAGCAGTCCATTTTGTTCCTGAACGAACTTCAAATCGTCAACATCGTTTAGGGTCTTTACCTTCTGTTGCCCAATTTGCTTTAATTGTTGCGGAACATCGCTTGTTTCGCTTTTTGTTGGTATAAGACGAATGTGCACGCTATAATGTGAAAATACACGGTTGTAGTCGTATTCGCTTCTTGCGCGATCGTATTTGGATTAGAAACGTTTAAATTATTGTTTATTAAAACCTAGCACACGTGTTTGGAGAGAATTAAACTTTCACGTAATTGTGGGGGCCACACAATAAAACATCACCGTGTTCACCAAATATGGGTGTTTCGATGTTTAATAACGACGTTTTATTGAAATAAATCAATTTCTTCTACAACTAGTAACTACATCACCGGAAGCAGTACTCACTGCTCGAAAAATATTTGAAGTTAATATGCAAACCAGGAAAACTTCCATGTTCCTTTTTAGAATTCCTTGTAATCAACTTTTGACCGTTGTACGGTTGCTCAAGGTTAGCAAAGCCGAACAGTAGCATCACGACCGAATAACTCTGCACGAATTGTTGGATTTTGAGTATAGTTTTACTGATGTAACTATGTCGCCAAGGGAAAGGCGCATATTAGCCATATAGTTAGCAGCATAATGCTTGCCTATAACAAATGGAAAAATCCTAAAATTATCTCCAGTGGTTCTTGAGTTATGACAGTTCTAAGAGTTTTTCTTTACTTTTTAGACATCCTGCATTGATGGAAATATTTGTTATTTTAAATTTAAACTAAAAAGTAATATAAAATTTTATAGTCAGCTATTCTTCAAGGCTTTATTGGTACTTACGTTTGAAACGCGTTTGCTAGAGTACAGTATATAAACTTTCGTGATTTTAATGGGCATTGTAAAAGTACAATGAAATGGCTTCTGCTGTCAAGTTGTACATAGCATGATTCGATTGTAACAAAACTCTATTTTGATTTTGAGTCGATTAGACCAAAACCAGACTGTTAAGTCAGTGAATCGATGGACTTCATAGCTCGGGTATATGTAATCTAGCTATATTGAGATGTCACCCATAACATCAGCAAAAAGTGCAACTAAGAATGCATGGTGAACCCTTGAAGAAGATAATGACACTCATGTCACAATTATTTTATAATACTCTGTGGCGCGGTGCGATCGATTTTATCCTGTAGTTGTCCTACTTTTATTTGTCGTTTGGTTTAGTTGTCGTTATCCAAATCGTTCTACTATTGTCCTGACGCCGCAACTTTTGCCCTTTCTACCCCCTAACCCAACTTTCGTCCTGCCGGTCCAACTTTAATTACGATTCCCCGGAACTCTGGTTCTGCCGACCCCAAATTCGATCAACCCCCACTGCTCGCACCTAGAAGCGGAACAAATAACGCAAAACTCGACCACATCATGCCACCATGTACATAACGTAGTATGGCATGAGTGTCACATTCTCGTTCAAGGGTTCATCACGAACTCTTTGTATAACGGAATTTAATTAATAGGCTATTGTCAGTTCAAGTTGAAACTAAGCATTTTTCCATCATGTCGTCATTTCGATTGTGCGGAACACAAGTAAGTCATTGTGAAGCCCTGAAATTTGCAATCATAGATCCAAAAACTTGTTATGAGCACAAAAAGGAGATCGTAGTTTAATACTTGAGGCCAATGCAAATAAACTATTTCTTTTTATTTTCATCTTATCTTTATAGTCATTGGGTAATGCCACTATCGGAAATTAAAGCCTGCGTTCGTGCATCTCAAATACAAACAACTGATACACAACGGTCGTCAAAAATTTTTGATCCCCAATTCAGCAACAAACAGAATGAGCCTACTGGAAAAGAGCCTGAACATAATTCTAAAGTCGGCAAAAATGCAAAACCGATAAGAAAGTCCGATTCTGAAGAACGAAACCCGGTATTAGCACTACGAGAGTCTAACCATGCACCTAAGAGTTTAAAACGAGCCCGAACCCGTGGTAAAAGTACTAGAAGTTCCAACAAAGAGCGAATAGCAGTAGGACGGTTGTCCTCTCGGACATCAACAAAAGTAAAGGCTGTAAAACGCTTTGGAAATGCTGCAGGAGGTTACATTGTTCCTGGGCCAATAAGGCAAAAGCGTTCTACCGAAAACCTTGTTTTACTGGGAAACAAAAGTGACCGACCGGCCAGAACGAAACGTCGCTCTAAGGCGCGTCGCCGTAATAAAGAGCCGCCGCCATCTCCAATTACGTGGCCTAATGAATTTCTGAATTGTGCTGCTCCACAAGAGACAATAAAACAAGGTAGTGGTAATGAAAATCCTGGACCTTCCAAATTCCATCTTGATTTTCGAAAGGCTCGTAAATCACTTCAAGATCTGCTGGCAATCAAAGAGCCTGGTCAGAAAACGCAGCGAAGAAAACGAGGCCCAAAGGCAGTACCGGGAACGAATGTAGATGATGCTTTCTATGAGGTTAGCAAACCTTGTAGCCTGAGCTTGATTATTTCTGTGCTTGTCCTATGTCACAAATTTCTGTGAGCTGGTCTACAAACATATTTCAAGTGCAACAATTAATGATAGAGTTATGTACAGTTTTATAAACGATTTTGTCAGGAGTTTGAAAATGATTTTTTCTCACTTGTAGAAACTTCATATGTATTTGTACGAAGATATACAATAGGTGATTTTCATATAACATTGCGCAGAATATAGTAAGCAAAAGTATGAAGAAAATATTCATGTGAAACACGGCATACATACTGTATAAATTTCGATATGTTATTTGAAGCGGTAGAAATACAATTCATAAATTTTTCTGATTTTATCTGAAATGAAATACATTTTATGCATGAATTTGCCAATGTATTTTAAACAATATATCTAAAGCATGAATGTGTATAAATATTTATAAAAAATAAAATGTATCATATCTAGTATTTATATGGATTTCATAAATTTTTAATAATTCGTAATTTCGGCATATATTATTACTATATTTAATTTAAAATTAATTACGCAATAATGTACAGGTTTATTATCAGTAATTTCATACTGATGATGTATAAATAATCGTACAGTTGCTATGTGCAGTTTTAGGTAACTCTGAAATAATAAGTCATACGTTCGTTGCATGCAATTGCTCACAAAGCTATGTAAAACAATCCACACATTTAGCATGTCTGAATTCACATAAAGGCTGTCTAAATAATCATCTATTACCTGATTTACAAATCGTGCAAGTTATATGAAACTAGTCATACGTTTTTATTTCTTTGTTTTGTGCAATATTATACAGCATATCTACCGTAGCGTTTCATTTTAATGCGTGAGTAAACTTAAAATGACCACACCAAACATCCTATTTTGTAATAACCGATATCGAATCAAAAACCCTTGTTTCGGGAAAAGACTTAATTTCATTCGGTTTTTCGGTAACGGAAAATTTGCAAAATCAAATCCAAGTGCCAGAAATTATACCTTGTGTTTAAACATTTAAATTTAGATAATTTAGCAAGTTATATGAAACTAGTCATACATTTGTTTGTTTGAGTTGTGCAATATTATACAGCATATCTAGCATAGCGTTTCATTTTAATGCGTGAGTAAACTTAAAATGACCACACCAAACATCCTATTTTGTAATAACCGATATCGAATCAAAAACCCTTGTTTCGGGAAAAGACTTAATTTCATTCGGTTTTTCGCTAACCGAAAATTTGCAAAATCAAATCCAAGTGCTAGAAATTATACTTTGTGTTTAAACATTTAAATTTAGATAATTCAGCATTCAGGAATAAATTTATTGCAAATGTGATGTCACAAGCAAATCGATCCTATAGCTAAGCTTTGCTATTTACAAACAAAACCGGTTTAACTCAAATTCGACAAATTTTCGTTCTCAAATATTTGAGCAATTGTACTTGAATTTTCGCGAATACAAAATGGTTAGATTTCAATCGCGAGTAGTTTTGCACCGAATTTCAAGTGATCAAGAAGCGTTCAGTAACAATTGTTATGCAAAATTAAAAAATAGGAAGGTTGGTGGGGTCATCTTACGTTTAGTCGAGCATAAGACCCGTTAGTATTACTCCGTATGGCATTTACAAAAGAACCATAAATAGTTTACAAACAATAAAGAACATGACGGCGGTTCAGTGTCCGTCTGACTGCAGTGGCAAAATAAGACATATATAAACAGAAGACAATATACGCAAAATCGCTTTGTTTACATAGGCTAAATAATCAACGCCTGCAAATCAGTTATGCAATAACCTGTTTTATAAATCCGCTACCGATTTCAGAAAATTCTTCAGACGTACAACTGAATTTCTAATGCTAATCGAATTGTCCTGTATATAGCTGTTACATGATTAATACAAAATTAGGTGTAAATTTGATGTGCAATTTATTCTACACATACACATTCAGAGTTTAAGTTTAACCCTTTCATACCCGAATTTATTTGTGTAGCGTGCAATGCTTGACAATGTCAAGGCGGTAACAGGGGCTCCAATCCAACATGTTTGGGTGAAAATTACGTAGACAAACCACTGAGAGATCTGGGAGCTGTTGCTCGGTTCCTTAAATAACCTCACAACGCGAGCAAATAACAACGCACGTGCAAACGTGCAACATGCGACAAACATAGTAAACACAGCGAATCACAATGTGAATTGGGTCCATATGGGCCACGTTATCATGAAAGGAATAATATATTTACCGAAATCACAAAAAAATCTTTAAAAAAATGTACAGTTTCCGACTGGCTGCTTGCGTGAAATCAGTACCGCAGTTTTATTAATGACATGTTTTTAATATGCAGTACAGTATTTTTGGTTACACAATCGGAAAGCTTGTAATATAGCTATGTAATAAAAGCACGGTATTTGCGTTGAAACAGCAAAGATATATTTTAAGGGAAATTAACAATTTTAACAAAACCGTTTTTATATCGTCGGCATAACAAGTTTGTCTCAAACATAGTCAAATGTTGTCAAAAGGTGTAGTAGAGAATGATATGTTTGCTTCACAATAATATTATGGATGGTTGGTATTTTCTGTAAAGTCAGTAGTTTAAATAAAATTGTGAATTTCGTGATTTTTAAACATTAAAAGCCCAGCGGTTTGTCGGGAATAAAATAAAACTAAACATAAATAATAGTTTAATAATTATTAAGGTGGACTTGTTGGAGTTTAATCGATATTCAAGAATGTAAAATTGTTTTGTATATTTCGAATTTCTGTGCTATACTGCTTTTCCAATATTGACAATTATTACTCCACTTATGAATCTTGCCTTATCTTGTGACTAAACATAAGATTGCAAATTGTTAGGCAACTTAGTCAAGAATATGCCAATGTTTTCGGATGTTTTGGAATGATTTTCTTTCTTTTTGTTTCAGATTTGCCTCATGATGGGACCATTTTTATTCGATCAAGGAGGAATGATGTTTATCGACGAGTTGAAGTTTCGTTCGGGCTATTGCAAATGATCGTAGCCTAAAGATTTATAGAACATAAACAATATACATTGCATTAACACAGAAGTTTTATATGTCTGCGTTTCTTTCTTCAAATTATAGTCTTGGACTTTAAGAGCACTTCAAATTTTTTTGCACCATGCATTGGGTAAAATAGGTATGTCTATGTCGTAGGTGTAGAAGGTCCGTTGGTTCAGGGGAGAATGTTGGAGGTGGGGTTCCTGAAGGCGTTGATCTCTGGAGTGATCTCGACGAGGATCCTTGGTAAGAGCGTCGGGAGAGCTGCTCAAAATTTTCAAATTTCTCCGCTTGCGTTGAGGTACTGAACCTTCAGGGGAGGTGGGGTAAATGTATTTGTATTTTTGTATTTTTATATTTGTTTATTTCGTCCAGCATCACATCAGGAAAAGAAAAAGACACAATCAAAACCTATAAAAATGCATAATATAGAACAACAGCAAGGAAATAAAAATAATACAAATTATTTATCGTGGAAGACACTGGAAAGGACTGCAAGATGTCAAAATTGACAAATTATTGCCAGCCCTTGGAGTATTGCTGAAAATAAATTAAAAACACGAAGTTTAAACTGCCTTAAAATATTAGCTTCAACAACATGAACAGGTAAGCTATTCCAAATTGGTACAATACTATTAGCAAAAAATTTTAAGTAATATATGGCGAGAACTTTTTTCAAAAAGCTTATACCTATTACATCGAGTATTTGTGGCAGGCGTATAGGTGATGAAAAAGTCATTAAAATCTAGTTTAAATAAATTGTGAATGATTTTATATATCATGATAAGATCTGGCACAATAAGTAGTTCTTCTAGTAATTTAATTTTCAAGATTTCTAGCCTGGTTCTACATAGTCTACCTCTGGACCCCGGAAGCCTTTTAGTACGTGCAAACGACAAGCATGCATCCAACGTTGTAAGAAAGTACAGTATGCTTTAAGCAGAAATTCACGGTCACTACTATAGAAATTAGCGAAAACTGTATTAAAGATTCGAAATCCAATTTTAGAGATAATAGTTGTACGTTCAGCGAATTTCAAGAAATCAGAAAACCAGATACCTGAATATTTAATTTTTATAACAGGTGCAATTATTACCTCCTTAAAGAATAATGTGTGAGGATTAGTTGGACCAACATAAAAACATACACATTTTTCAACAGTAATATGCGGTTGTCCGCGTTTAACCCAATTGTTTATAGAATCCGAGTCAGAATGAATCGTATGACAATCCGCTGACTCATCATAACAGATACTAAATTTAGCATCATCAGCAAAGCATTTACGCGAAAGGACATTTGTAAATTCAGTCAATCCATTTATGTATGGAAGCAAAAGATATATCCCAGTTTGCTACACTGGCGAACACCAGAGGAAACGAAGATATGTGACCGTCAACATTGCTCTATGTGAACGAATTGAACACGAATTGTTAGTTAGCTATGGAACCAAAGCAGAAGCTGTCCTCGCATCTCAAATCGTATTAAAACCTGTAAGAGCTTATCATTAGAAACGGTATCGAATGCTTTGCTGAAACCTAAATAAACACAATCTATTAGTTTATGAGAATCCAATGCATTTGTCTACTGTTTACCTATATTTAGGAGCTGAGCCGCAGTGGACCGGTTTTTGTTTGAACACGAACTGCATCTTAGATAGTAAATTGTTTTTTAATGATTATCTTAAATTTTACAAATGCTTGATTGCAGACCTTTGCTACAACCACATAATAAACTAATATGGGGTAGTTTTTAACAGATTCACGGGGAACCGTTTTGTGGATGGGCGTAATCCTTGAAGTTTCCCCTGCTGAGGCAGTTTTGCATTCGAAAGTGTTTCATTGAAAATTAAGGTCAACGGCTTAACAATAGCAGTTGTCATTTTAAGCAAAAAGAACTGAGAACCATTTCCAGTCAAAAGTTATGTATGCTTAAGTGCTAATGCCTCAGTTACAATGATTTCAGAATCATGGTTATTAATTTCGCTTAAATAAGTTAATGGTACGCCATTGTCAGTTATATAAACAGATGCAAAATAATGATTAAACAACTCGGCTTTATTAGCGTCGCTAAAAACCCTTTCATTATTGTTATTATTTATTAAGGCCGGAATAGTACTATCGGTTTCAAGCTTCGAACGAACGAATTTCCAGAAAGCATTAACATTTTTTGAGCTGATTACTGATGCTTTCACTGTTTATAATATCATTTCGCTTTAATTTCTGCGCTTCACACGCTGCGGATTTCCAACTGTTTCGATTCATACTAGAGGGGTTTACTCGATGTTGTCGATATGCGCGAAGGTGAAGTTTGCGAGCAAACCGAGTATCAGGAGACTAATAATAATTTTCTTATGTAACAGAATCTGGTACAACACGTAGTATAATGTCATACATATCAGTAGAATCTTTCCACATAATATCAACAGAACCCTTAACAAAAGATACATAATTACGCCAAGGTAGACGTTGTAAAAATATAATATTTGACCTTAGTCTGCTTTCGAAAAAGTTATGAAGGTTTTATTTTTTATACTCGACTTGGAAGCGTGAGACAAAAATGGTCCAAGTAAAGCAAATACCTTGGCATGATCGGGATTTGAAAAACTGACAGCATCGCGACACACACTGCCCAGTTTTTGTTATTAGAAAAGAAAAGGTCTAAAGTAGTGGTGTGTGTTGGGTTGGGAAATCAACAGAAATCTCTTTTCTGTCATTTTCTAAACAAATCATATTCTGGCCACCCCAGTAAATTCCAATGTATTTAAAGTCGTCAAGGAATATTATGTATGATAATATTTTGGGATATTGGTTCCTTTCCATTACCCCCCAACCCAAATTTGGTTAATTTTGAAGATACACAGCTGAATTTGGTACAATGGATTCAGCTCGATGAGGCGGTTCAGAAAATACTCATTTTCCCAATTCAATGAAATTTTTTTTTCGATTTTTTGAGGTCCCAATGGGTCTTCGAGGGTCTCCCCTTGGAAACCCAAAAATTTTTTTCTTGGAAATATGGTCATGTTTGGTACCACTCGACTGGGCTTGATAAGAGAAATTGACCGGTGTGTAGTACTAGTAGTAGTACTACTAGTATTACTGCTAGTACTACTACTAGCACTACTACTAGTACTGCTACTAGTACTGCTCCTAGTACTTCTCCTAGTACTACTACTACTAGTACTACTACTAGTACTACCACTACTAGCACCACTACTAGTACTACCACTACTAGTACTACTACTAGTACTACTATTAGTACTACTACTAGTACTATTACTACTACTACTAGTACTACCACTACTAGTACTACTACTAGTACTACCACTACTATTACTACTAGCACTGCTACTAGTACTATTACTAGTACTACTATTAGTACTAGGAGAAGTACTAGGAGTAGTACTAGTAGCACTACTAGTAGTAGTGCTAGTAGTAGTACTAGCAGTAATACTAGTAGTACTAGTAGTAGTAGCAGTAGTGTACTAGTACTACTAGTATTACTGCTAGTACTACTACTAGCACTACTACTTGTACTGCTACTAGTACTACTCCTAGTACTTCTCCTAGTACTACTAGTACTGCTACTAGTACTACCACTACAAGTTCTACTACTAGTACCACCACTACTAGTACTGCTACTAGTACTACTACAACTAGTACTACTACTAGTAAGTACTACTGCTAGTACTACTACTAGTACTGCTACTACTAGTACTACTACTAGTACTATCACTACTAGTACTACTACTAGTATTACCACTACTAGTACTGCTACTAGCACTGCTACTAGTACCACTACTAGTACTACTATTAGTAGCAGTACTAGTAGCAGTACTATTAGTGTTGAAATCTAACACCATCGTTAGAAAGTTATGAGGGTCCAAGTAACCTTGAGGGTGGTACGCTATAAAGTTAGAAAAAGGAACAGCTTAGAGCGGGGGGTTCGGGAGTGACAGCCCCTCGACTTAGGCTTATTGTATGTCTCACATAAGGACCTCAGCTTAAGCTAAGACTAAGGCTTATGCTAAGTATATCGAGAACGGCATGGCCAGCATTTTATTTTCGCCCGTCAGGGTCACCTGGGCCCTTATAACTTTCTAACGGTGGTGTAGATTTTAATATGCTACATACCAATAGATTTCTCTCATCAAACTAAACCAAACTAAACATGACCATAATCCGAAGAGAAAAATTTTGGGGTTCCCAAGGAAGGACCATTGGAACATCAAAAAATTGGAAAAAAATTTTGTCTGGTATGTGGGTAAAATAAGTATAAAATAAGTATTTTCTGAACCGCCTCATCAGAGCTAAATCGATTGGTTCCAAAATCAGCTCTGTATCTTCAAAATTGACCAAATTTTGACTGGGAGGATAATGGAAAATAACCGGGATATTAGTTATTGTATATTGTACATTAGTTATAATTATAGGATATTAGCTATTTGGGATGACCATGTTGTCTCTAGTCCTGATTCTTCTTGTGATTATTGCATATATGGGTCTGTTAAAATGGGACGGGACTGTATATATTCTCGTTTTGCACGATTTTTTGTTTCACAATATTTCGCAGATTTTCCGTTTACAAAAATTTCCAACGTTTTTCGTCTTTGGAATATCTCATTATTGTCCCCGGTTCGAAAACCTCCCGATATTATCGCTTTCCGGAATTTCTTGGTTTTCTCGTGTTTGAAATTTTTTCAATTTTCCACTCCTTTTTTGAAGATTTTCGGAATTTCTAGTTGACGACATTTCCACGTTCCATAATAAGTTTTGCAACATTCAAGTTTTCCATTTCTCGATATTTTTGTGTCCCCTGATTTCTTCTTCATCTATTTCCCAACTATTCCCCCACTTTGACTCTTTTCAATATTTATCCACTTTCCAGTTACCGAACCTTCCTCGTTTTATGCGGCGTTCACGTTATAATGTCCCCAACGTTTGGAACCTATGTACCCCACACAGTGTCAGACACACTGTTGACAACAGGGTGTCTTAGACACCCCCATGTTTTTAATAAATTTTTTCAACGGTAGCTAGCTACGCGTATTACCGCATACCCACAGTGTCAGGCACACCGTGTCTTCTGGCAGTTTTATTGACAGTGTTCGGAATTATTTGAGCAATGTTCATATGGGCTAGACACAAATATGGAGAATTTAGGAAAAACACCACAGGGCAGTTGACTAATAAACCGTATTAGCTACAGAAGGTGTCCGTTATAGTTAATTCGCGCCAAATCGGTAGCTAAGGGTGTGTACGACACTGTCTATGAAAAATGTAGTAGCTAAGGGTGTGTCGTACACCCTCGGCATGTGATATACAGTATGGGTGTCACCCTGACTGTCTATACGGTAGGGTCGCGACTACAGGGGGTCAAAAGTTCCAAACAGCGGGGACATTATAACGTGAACGCCGCATTAGCACTGATCCAGAATTCCCTCTGACTCCCGTATTATAAAAATTTCACCTAATTATTCTTTACAAATTTTCTCGATGTTCCCCGTTCATAAAATTTCCGCTTCCTAAAGTTCTGCACTTTCATGTTTTCGAGGATTTCCCGACTCTTCCGTTTGACAAAATTTCACTGATTTCATCCATTCTGAAATTATACTTCATTACCTTCTGTCCCGTATTCTGAAATTTCATGAACTAAGTTTTTTCGATTATTACTCTATTTCGCCGTTTTCAAAAATTTCCAAATTTTCATGCTTTTCAAAATTTTCTCATTTTTCAGGTTCTTAAAATTTTCTAACTTTCCTTTTTGCAAGGGTTCCAACTTTCCTGTTCCCCGAAATTGTGTTACTTTGCCATTTTCCAACATTTTTCGTATTTTAAGTTTTCTAAATATCCATTTCCCAAAATTTAATGATTTTTTCTTTCCCCAAATTCACCTACTTTACCGTTTATCTCCAGAAATACCGGAATTTCCTCGTTTCAAAAATCATCGCATTTTCGGGATTCCCAAAATTTTCCTATCATAACTTGTTCAGAAATTTTGTATTTACTTGAAATTTCCCGACTCTCCAGTCTTAAAAATTTAGCCGAATATGATATTCTGAACTGTTTACAAAATTTGCTGTTTCTATAATTTCGCCTAATTCAACGTTTTTCAAAATTTCCTGGCTTTCTTGTTAACCAAATTTGCTCGCCATTCAGATTTTTCGCATTAATTTCATAATTTTCTCATTTTAAGTTTTATAACTTTTCGACTTTACAAAATTTACCGTCTTATCCGTTTTCGATTATTCCGAACATTATAATATTCTGCTTTTACAAGAGGGCGATTATTCTGTACATTTGGGGATTGGGAATATTTTGGGGCTTATTACTTAGAATCTTGCTGATTTTTTCTTGACTCTACCTCGAAAATTTAGGAAATCAAAAAATTTTGAAAAGTACAAAATCGTAAAACTTTAGAAAAGATAAAGAAAGGAAATTTTTTAAAAAAGAAAATAGTAGTATCGGATAATTTTCAGAAACAAAAAAGTTGGGAAGTTTGGAAAGCAGAATATTCGATAAATTTTGACAAAGTAAAGATTTCAAAATCTCCGGAAAAACTGAATATGAGAACATTTTTATAACGAGGTGTCGAGAAATTAGCAAGATCGTAAAAGCAGAATATTATAATGTTCGGAATAATCTAAAACGGATAAGACGGTAAATTTTGTAAAGTCGAAAAGTTATAAAACTTAAAATGAGAAAATTATGAAATTAATGCGAAAAATCTGAATGGCGAGCAAATTTGGTTAACAAGAAAGCCAGGAAATTTTGAAAAACGTTGAATTAGGCGAAATTATAGAAACAGCAAATTTTGTAAACAGTTCAGAATATCATATTCGGCTAAATTTTTAAGACTGGAGAGTCGGGAAATTTCAAGTAAATACAAAATTTCTGAACAAGTTATGATAGGAAAATTTTGGGAATCCCGAAAATGCGATGATTTTTGAAACGAGGAAATTCCGGTATTTCTGGAGATAAACGGTAAAGTAGGTGAATTTGGGGAAAGAAAAATCCATTAAATTTTGGAAAATGGATATTTAGAAAACTTAAAATACGAAAAATGTTGGAAAATGGCAAAGTAACACAATTTCGGGGAACA
>JASANE010027464.1:0-93302 GCA_030248225.1 Trileptium ribeirensis
GAACCAACCACACTTTACGGAAAAGGCGTCAAGTACAGTCAAATTTAGTTTAAAAGTGAGTATCAAGTCTTAACTTGTAAATTGTACGTAATCAGGTTTCCTGCAAATTTTTGGACTTATCAGCTGCGGTAGATAGTTTCTCTAGCCGTCAAAGTAGCACTCGATGGAACTTAGATGGTGAACCAGAACGTTTTTAATTTTTTAATGTCATGTGAACTGAGCAAAAAATATGGTATATCTTGATCGACCGCGATACCAATAAAAATATTATACCCACCTATAAATCAATTATATTTTAATGTAATAGCAGTAAAGCAGGCGCTATGACATCGGAATCACATATTTAACTAAGAGTGAGAATGTAAAACAGCATCGGTGGCTAACCTACGACCCTCACAGCCAAATAATCCAGGTTCAATTCGCCGCTGGGGCTAAAGATTCTTTAACATTGCACCAGAAACGCAGATCAATTAGTGCGGTAAAAAGGGTTGATCAAATCGCACCAAATACAGATTAATTTATGCAGCACAGCTTCATTAAAAAATCGCTCGATTAACTCTTGCGAACATCGCCATAGTGTATGTAAACACTTGATACAGCATACGTAATAAGCTATATATTTGTCCTGTTCTTCGTTCAGCATATAAGTTGGGTCCCTAGACTTTCTTTTCGTAAGATGAACCGGACAACACCTCATAGATAGCATAGTGGCTAGCGTACGAGGCTCGTAACCAAACCAAGTAGGGTAAAATTCGCCAGTTGGTACAAAAATTTCTTCAACACTGCATGAAAATACATATTAATTAATGCGGCAAACGGTTAATTCGCAACAAGATGAGATCCAGAAACAAACGGAAATTAGTTCGGATTGTTGGCGTCACCGTTGTAGATTTAGTTATATTTAGCCAAAAGTTGTTAAACGCAATTTGGGCCACTCAAATACAAAATAATTTCTACTGATAATCTAGTTCTTCAAAAATCTGGATTTAATGAGAAAATTGCGTATGTTCTCGGATTTAATGTACTAAAGTCCCAACAGTTTTGAAAATAATAAACTTAAACACTTTTTCTGCAACAACACAAGTTTGGAGTCCCAAGCATTTTTATAGTAACTAAACAGCTTTTATCCGATATTATTTTTCAGTGAGTCCCTTAAATCCCAGTACGCAACGAACGTACCGTCATTTTATCCCGTTAATGGAATCACCTTCATCTTCAATATTAAACACTAATGATCGTTCCACTCAACAGCGGTTATATAATTCGGAACGGCACGGTAGTTCCAACGGTTGTGGCTGCGTCGATCTCTTCCACAACAGATCCCGTTACCGCCTCAACTTCAACCGCACTCTTCAACGATAGTTCAGTAGTTAACCTGTCTGGGCACGGCCCGCTACAAGGTAACCGGTTCCCCGCTTAGCACTGTATTCGCCATCGCCAAGTCGAGCGTTCATTTCACCAATAATTAGTTCTGGTAGGTTTCCCGCAGTCTGCTCAACTCCACATGGGCGCAACCACATTGCATCGCGCAATAACAGCAGCGGTACTACTGCGAGCCTTAGTCCTGGGTCATCTCCATTCGTTACGTCATAAACGAGTCTCTTCAGCTTCTGATGGTGATCGGATTCAAAATCATCATTGCTGCTCATCCGCAGTCTCCCCGTAAAACGCATGTCGTCAACAATAATTCAGCATTCGACGCTTCGCAATGTAGTCCCCGGACGGATTTGGCCAATATTGTAGGAGTAACAGCTGCTAGGGTGACGAAGATAAAAGATGGCAATTGCAATCAACATCGGAGGATCCCACGATCGTTACAAAGGATCCCTCACCCCCAAGTGCACGAAAAGCCGCTGCTCTTCCTCCTTTGCCGCTGCCGTCAGCGACAGTGCATCGGTCAGATTCTCCATTATCTTCTGGACTCAGCGCCAAATGTAGCACTCGTTTCAACGACAGCAACTGCAAATGGCGCTAATAATCAATTTTTGCATCCAAAAAGTGCGGATGCATCTTTCACGAACAGGGCAGACAGAGAAACAGGTAGACCGGCTTGTTGTTGTTTTGTTTCGTTGTACAGAAAAAATAAATAAAAAATAACGAAAATAAAAAGTCATTATGCAGGAATCACATTAACATTTGTGCAGGTAGTGGCCACATTGCGCATATTGTTGCGACCACTGCACAAGCGGAAAATGAACGACTATATAAATGTACAATGTAATGCCGTTAGCACATCTACATTACAAATGTAATAGTAACAACCATGTACGAAAAATGCCTTTGCAATGGTAGCGACCATATCTACACTTGTGCGCAATGATAACAACTAAAATTGACATTATTCGTGTAACTGTAACTATCACATATATAATGCATGTATTATATGGTACGAAGAAATGCGGATAATGGTAACTACCATTGAACACACGATGTAAATATTAATACCGTTGTGCACGATTTGTAGATATTATCGTTCTCATTTTGCACATCGTGTTGACATAGTCTCTACCATTACACCTGTAACGTAGTTGTGGTCATTAGCAGTGCACATTAATAGTATATATAATTCATTGTGAACTATTTGCGTGCAATGACTGCAACCACATGATCAAAGTGGTCACAAGCTGCACGCATTTTAATGCGATTCCTGCATTATGAAGTTTATCAAGAGTTCTGGTGCATAAGCTAAATACTCTGTCAAAGATTAAAGTTTTCGAGCTTCGAATACGTTTCGTTCAATGTGCTACTTGATTGTGAATTCTGAAATATAAATTTTAACATAAAATGACATAAAGCGATGCTACAGCTATGTTTTAAGTTAGCCATGTGATTCGATTGGTTTTTTGTTTTGAATTCTCGGTTTGTGTAGTTTGAAGCTTTGAATATCATTATGCTGTCGCATTACTTTGAGCGTGTGAACTTGACCCGTTTCCGACGCGCAAACAGTGCCTTGAATGCTCAGTAAGTTAAACAATTAATAATATACATAATCCAAATTGACTGTGTGGGTACTTTGCAAAATACTTTTTTGGTAAAAATGTACAAATAAATGTTACAAAATATAAAATAAGTCTGCCATAACTCTTCTGTGAATATTCTATCTGGACTAGTTTGGGCGTGCGGGGGTTGGACCACCTGTCAGAAGAAGGAGTAGCAGGGGAGGGCTCAGGTGGAGTGACCCCTTACCGCTTATGAGCATACCATCTTTTACGATATAATCAATTCTGACTAAATCGGCCTGGAAGGCACCTAAAGCATGAAAAAATTTGGCAAAGACCTTTTCAACAGAGAAACCCTTTATAAGAGAATTTTTTGACTTTGCCTGCGAGTCCGGACTGGCCACTGCCAATACCAGTATGTCAAATACCAAGGTGATCTATCTAGTGTAAAGTGAAAACCAGATATTGATATCCCGTATCTGCATATTTTGTAGCTGTAGAATGAATTCCGCCTTAACTGATTGATGCCGCCGATTACTATATTACGGTTCCTCTGATGCAGCCAGTAACACCACCGCAATGTTGAATGTATCAGTTTTGTATGAAAATACTCTTCGCTTGTACATGAGAACTGTAACTAACAATATCAAAAATTATAGCTATTTCATTTAAAATTTAAAAAAGTTAAATTCACACAGCTAAGATTTGGATCTTTGCCATTTACTATGTTAGCTAGCTAAAGTCAACAAGTAAGCGCGTTGCACGTCCAAAACCATTTGATCCGGCCAAATTTCACTTATATGAACGTAATTAATGCCCGCATTTCGTCTATCATCTATATTAGTGGGGAGCAATAATGGACGATTGATTCTGGCAGTTTATCTTTGATATATGCTTTGTAAATAAAAATAAGCAAATCTTTATTGACATTTTCGCTGATCCTATAGCTGATATATTTATGCCGGTGATTCTGTTGTGTAACGTTTTCCACGAATAATGATCAATAGAAAGTTTATTTTGAGTCAGAATTTATATTTAGATTTTACCGCGTATAACTTGGGACGACTGTACCGATTTGGCTCAAACTTTCATAATGATTTAATACATTTATATCATTTTTGTAGTGTATAAGTAATTTTCACAATTCCTAACCATACGATAATGAAGCTAAATATTGCACCAGTATGGGTGTGATACAGTGAGCTATATTGTTTGAATGATTTGTATGATTAAAACTAAAATTTTCAACACGTCTTCTGTCATTCGACATTTCCAGCCAATACCCAAACGGTCAAGGCGGAGTGTCTAGTTGTGTACCTGCTGTACATAGTAAACGTTATAACAATTAGTATGAGCAGCGCCGCGTGAACAAACACCCGGTCAGGAGCCATTGTTTTACCTTTCCATTGTGCATGCATCGAACACTAAAAGCTAGTCACAAAAATAATGGTATATAAGCTGAATTAGTTATTGTGAAAACAATGGATAAATTTTTATACATTTCAGTGCCATCGGTGAACCATGTTCTCCAGGCCCAGTAACGCCGTTGGCTAAGCAATTTCCCTCACTAACCGAAAGCCCGCTGCCCGTAATACAACCATCGCTCCAGTATGACCCGGATCCGCATAGGCGCGTTCGCATCGGGAATTATCCAGTCCGCGTTAGCGCTGCAGAATGAAAAGCACGAAAAGAAGTAATACGCTCTCTTGTAAAAGTATTAAAATGTCGTTACCAGAGGTTGATATATGGGAATGTTTTCCGATTTCGCAAGAGAGCTAGCGTCGCAAAAAATCGTGGAGAACTGTTCGCATTACAGGAATTGGTGTAGAATAGAAGATAAAATTTATCCTCACGCTTATACGAATCGTGTCTGTGCTACTTTTCCCGTTACGAAGCAGTTTGAACCTGGGAATATGTGTACACGATTATTGTCTAACCAGTTTAATTGTGTAGCTCTGAATTTGATAACAATGTTTATGCATAGATCCTACATGCTGACGTTTCTACGCCTTGGGGCAGCCGGGGTCGCTTGGAAAGAGGTCATCTAGGGGCAAGGAGGGGGTAGAGTCTCCATGGGGAAGGTCGTCGGGGAGGGGGCTGCATCGCACCAAGAGGGTAAGGTGTTTAGTCTAACTTGGGTATATCGAGGCCTCGGGAAGTGAGGTCCAACGCCCTAAGGGGGTAGCCCTCTAAATGAATTCCTGCTTCGGCATGTATGGCATATGTGTTCGTATGGGATTACGGCCTTTTTCTTAAACTCCCAATGGTCCATTTTGAAGGTGCAGCAATAATTGTTGTACCATTCGACTCAGCTCGATTAAGAAAATAGCCATTTCGACAATATCCATGACCCAGATTTTTTAGATTTCTTTGGGTTCGCAAAGGTCCCAAAAATTTTCTCGATAAATGAATCATTTCACTTGCTATTCCAGCCGAATTTACCAGAGGAGTTAATTATACTCATATCGGCGCAATCGGTTGATGTGTTAACGACTCATACTTAGGTTATGGCTTATGGTTTCAGCATAAATGGCAACAGCTCCTTAACCCGTGAACTAACGTGACTGGTTTTAATCAACTTAGCTCTTAAACGCGGTTTGAATAGTACATAAAATTTAACATTTGTTGAAAAAATTGTTTTTCAAAAATTCTCGGCACAAGAGTCCAGAAAAGGAAAAATTTTTAGTCATAAAGTGGTCGAAATGGGTGTTTCAGTCGAATGGTACCACAATTCTTTTTCAAAATTATTTGAAATTATACCAATTTAGGCCTGGGAGCTAAATGGAAAGTCTGAGGGGTGGGACCCTCAGCCATCATTCCTGACAGGTCGTAAAGACATTCCTGCAGTCTTCGGAAGGGCCGAACCCATGGGTTGCTACTCACCCCTCCCCTAGCTGTCAGGGCTTATGCCCTTTGGAGACCTCAGGCGGACCACCCTCAGGAGCGGGCTACAGCAGGAGACCCTGAACTAAGTGCATGCATGTTTATGTGCAAAAATGGCTTAACATTAAAATATTTTTAAAGCAAAAAATGACTAACCGCCATTGCTAAATACATTCATGCACTGTAGCCTTTCTACACCAATAA
The DNA here is from genome assembly GCA_030248225.1 of Trileptium ribeirensis. NCBI lineage: Eukaryota > Metazoa > Nematoda > Enoplea > Enoplida > Thoracostomopsidae > Trileptium > Trileptium ribeirensis. The sequence continues at coordinate 6,027 of JASANE010027464.1, forward strand.
AGCATTTTGTGAGAAAAAAATCATTTATAGTAATAGTTGTTTTGATAAATAATTTTTATGAAAGTCTTTCACAGCGGTCAAAATGTCATCGCGAGCTGATTGAAATGATACAAATCTTTTAGCATTGGGTGAAAGATTTTAGCCAAGTTTCTAAAATTCAGGCATGAGATGTGTAATTTCGCCGCACAAGCGTCCTTCTCTTACAGCTGTTAAATTTCGCACAATATTTGGAAAATTATTTTAAAATATAATCTTGATCTTCTTTCGAACTTTAAGAATATCACCTCAAATGGTAATCAGAATCTGGATAAAATTCAAACTGAATCTCATAAAAATGTTGTAATGGAAAACATGAGAAATAACACCGATTGAAGAAATCAACACACAGTTTACAATATCATTTAACGCTGATTAAAAATATCAACACACAGTTTACAATATAATTTTTCCAAAAATTTTCAATACTTTTCTCGTTTCTTTGTTTTTGGCATGGAACGTATCCAAATCTAAATGTTTTATTCTTCAAAACGTTTACATTTATCAAACAACACAAAGATTAAGATATAAATTAGGTTCTTAGTAAGGTTTTTAGATTACGGTTTTTAGCTTAAAACCTGATGTGTAAGCTCATTTTTAAGTGGTCTATCTTGGATATCAAATTCATCTTCGAGAAAAGTGCAAATGTTTTACTTTTGTTGACCTTGTAATTTTATTTCAAATTTCATTTACTGGATAAAAATATAAGTTTCCATACGAAAAATGTGGAGCGGAAAATCGTTTTACATGAGCTTTAAAGCAGTTTCTTAAGGCAAATAAAAGTAATACGATATAAATTTCGTGTGTTACAAGATAAATTTTTTCAACACAAATGAATTTGTTACACATATTTGTTAATTTATTACTCACTATTATTGGGCACTTATTGCACTAAATTAGAGAAAATCACAATTTTTCTATCAAAGATTGAGCTTTTTTCTGCGTTTGGTTACGTCCGGCCTGAAGGTTGCGATGCCAACGGTCCAAACGAATTTCTATTAGTTACTAAAATATGGTAATTTTTTGGCGATTAAAATAATGGCAATGTGTTACGTGGCTTAGGCATTAGGTTTGGGAGCTTGTTTTTGTTTTTTTTCTTTTAATAATCATTAATGTCCAATTTTAGCTTTAGTTAAAGTAAGAGGACCTAGGCCATTTGTGCTTCTCTGTTAACGCAATATATAACGAATATCTATGAATAATAAATACATCAAGTTCCAACAATATGCTAGGTATATTTGAAAACTCGACATGAAATTGTTTTCCAAAAAACTTTTGAGAATCTGCCTTGAGCATTTAATCTGACACATTTGTTTCCTAGTGCAACTCATTTGGAATATTTGCAGTTGCTCAAATTTTTTCGGACGTTTTGTCTGTGTAATATTAAGCTACTATATATTGGTAGCAGTGACTGTAGGTGAATAGCAGGAGCAAGATAAATTGCAACTGCCATTGTATAATTGCAATATTTGTTTTTTCATCGGGCAATTCAAATATACAAGCTTTTGCGCCCTAACTACCTGGGAGGTTGTCGGAAGTGGACGTGAAAATGATCGACAATTGACGGCTTATCAGGAAAAATGACAATCCGTGAGTAAAAAGCTGTGGCTGAAGCACCAAACGGTCCACGAGTGCCGGATACCCAACTCTCTGGCTTTGGTTTATCCAAAACTGCACCTGCCAGTGTACTGCAAGCTCAGTTTGCTGCAATTCGTGCGATGAAAGGCAATGCCCTCACTACGATCGCGAACCAGGATTGTTTAGAGGTAGGAGTTTCCTCTGCGATGATAGCTGTTTTTATGCCAGCTACGTCACTCAATTAGTACATGTTTATACAAGGGGTAAGGGCACGTTGCGAGGGCTTCAGACCCTCCCACCCTAGAGGCCTCGACTACCTTTCCTGACTAGCAGATCAGGCTGTAGCCCACGCCGCCGACAGGCTTGTATCCCCTGGAAGGCCGAAGCGCCCCTTATAGCCTCGTGGCTACGCCCCTTGGACTTCGAACTTCAGCCCATGTATGCATTAATTAGCAATAATGTCTAATAGCGGCTATGAGGGTTGGGGGTCTTTGTTAACTGCGTAAGTTCTATATTTACTCACTATTTTTTTATCAAGTTTCACTCACTGTACTAGTTTAAACGGGACCACCCTCGGAGGCAATGGACGATACGATACCAACATGATTAAAAATTATGAGTCGCTAACGCATAGAAATTGAGAAGTTTATACACTTTGGAAGAAGAATTCAAACACTAACCATTTTAACTCTAGCAATAAAAGCACAGCTGTCGTCAGTGCGATACTTTTATGGCAATACTCTGTTAATGTTTCGTTTTGAACTAGAGCCAACCTTTAAAGATACTGTTCGCAGCCCTGCCCGAAAAAATAAGCTTAGGCACAATTAAGGGAAACAAAGTAAATATTAGAGCTACGCCATTCCACGTTATCATTTTCGCATTTAATCCGCTGGCTCCCAAAAATTTCAATTTTTCTTATGGAATTTGGTGGCCCATGTCCACTTTCAGGACCGGACGTTATAACGTTAGAAAAAAGAACAGCTTAGAGCGGGGGTTTGGGGCGCGGAGCCCCGACTTACTATTAGGCTTAGTACATGGCTCATATGGGGAACTTTAGCCTCAGCTTGAGCTAAGGCTTAGGCTTAATATGAGAAACGGCATGACATGCATCAAAACTTAGTCCCCTCAAGCTGACATGGTCCAAACCTTAAATATAGGCAGTGGGGTTAAGTCGTACAGAAATCAAAGCTGATGCTATTTTGAGCCAGCGCTCTCGAACAGAAGACGCAAAATTAGTTTGGGGCGCCGGCAGGCCCAGCGGATAATCTGGCAGGTCGGTGTACAAACCCGAACGGGATAATATGTGTTATGCCACTGTGGCTATCAAACTAATTTTGTTGTGTAAAAATAGATTTTACGCTTATTCTTTTAAACGTCGTTTTTTGACTAGTTCCTGTGGAGCTTTGCAGTTTGCGTATATTAAAGTTTTTTTTCTGTTGTGTTGTAGAAGTTCAGTGTTTTATTAGGAGCAAAAAATTTAATTTAGGTTCAATTCAATAAAATAGAACATTATATTTAAAGTTTGCTATGTTCAAATCGTAATTTTCTCTAAATACATGTACAATTTTAAACCTACTTTTACTTTAATATTGCGTAAGCACATGCACAAAATATGTATGTTAAACACTAAGCAGCGTCGTACAATCCCATTGTGGATACTATCAAATATCTTTCAAATGCGGTCGCTACCGATCGCTTTGCCAACTGAAAAGGTCTATGGTATTATAACATTTCCGCAACAAAAATAAATAAGAATTAACCTTAAGTTATATCTGATTTTCGCTTATTCCGTTCAAATTTAAACTCAGTTAGCTATGGTCGCTATGGCTTCGTTCTAAATGTTAGCCGCTTTTTGAGCTTCTCGCGTGAACATTATTGGTACACTTAAAAGACATGCAGTGTAAAGAGCAATCCGATTTGCAGTGTATGTTGTACTGGAAATATCCATATTGAATGTTCCGCATATTACTTTTAAGGGGTTAGGAGCCTTCAAATGTACAACAAAATATTCGTTGCTACTAAAACCGAAATATTTTTATTTTTTAGAAAATATTACGGAAAAACTGTTTCGTATTAATCTTGAAGGAGTACGCCACCCATACTGCTTTATACCATAAGAAAAATCGCTCGTCGGCCAATAAACCGGTCCACTTACCGGCTCGGCGGCTAAGCGGGCCAGGGGCTCTGGCCGCAATATGTCAGGACCGGTCGGCAGCCAACCAACAAGCAAAAATCCATCCGCCTAATCATTTACGCGTGGAAGAAAAAATGAATACTCATGAAATTTGTACTGCAAGTGTTCTTGTGTTGCCGGAAATATTTGTTCCATTGAACAGTGAGCCAAAATAATTTTTCTGTCTAAGGACTAACTGTATCCTTAAATGCCCTTTTTTCAATTTACTATTAAACTGTTTCCAGACTTGCATTATTTACATATATTCGCCCGACATGTGGATGTTTTGTCCACCCATAGCCTGCGCAACAGTGTCACTAACATGGGTGTGCAGTACGCCATCACTTTTTTAATCTTATATGGTGTCCAGGATAGCGTAGATGTTTTCTTATATAGTATCATAAATACAATCAAGTACTATCTATTTATGACGTGACAGGGTTCGCGAAACATTATTTTATGTGTTATAACATTATAATGTAGTGCAAAGTGCAAATTTTTCCCACGCAACCTCACGCAGCCAAATTAACGACAGGTCGTGTGGGATAGCATCAATACACTTACATGCTTTTGAAATTTGTCTGGTAATTTTTTTCATGCCTTTTAAAAATTGTTTAAAATGCAGGGTATCGATGACACCATAATATATTGTACATGGTGTTTATGACACTGTTATTTACGTTAGATAGTATGTCATTTTGATCATCATGCACCATGCGTTATCAGTGATGCATTAGATTATACAAGGACAAAGAATTAAATCTGGTCAACAATTTAGCTCGTTAATCGCTGTTAAAAAAACCACACACACTGTTGATTTTAATTCTTATGCACTACTACACTAGAACAGTTTATTATGTTTAATATGTAGTTGTTTTTGCTATTTGATATTTTTACCTCAAGCTTCTCACAACAGCAAACTTGGAATTGGCTATGCCGCTAAGCATGTGTTGTCAATACGTGAACATTTCCATGTAAATCGCTGCTTAAACAACTTAGTACAAGTAGTCCGACGTTACGTCTATGACTTGGAGATATTTTGGTCTGAAACTCGATTTCCTCTCCGTACAAAAGTTAAATCGAGTTTAAACGAATAATTCGCGAACGATATTTAATTATATGCATTGTGAAAATATTATTCAAATCGGTGAGCGGGGTTTACAAGCTGTAATTGGATATTGCGGATTTTGCTTTTGTTTGACCGTCAATTTGAGTTGTAAATTTGAGTTTGATGCCCTTTGTTTTGTCATCGGGGTAACCTTGTAGCAGACCCTACGTAACAACGCATGCTCTGAAACAAATTGCGCCTATGTGGACAAACAAATACCTAATCACATCTCACAAATTCGGATATTTTATCCTGAAAACTGTGGTGGTCAATACCTGCTTCCAACATGTCTCGATGTATACTAGTATGTGAACCCGAAAATCGTACCGCCAAGTTAAATAAAATCACTTGGAAATATCTCATCCACGATTCGATTATATGATTTAAATATTTCACAAAGTGGCTGCTATCACTATATCAGTAAACAATATATTCCTTCTGTAATTCTTAACATTTATTGAATAGACGAAATGTTGAAGCTAAACTAAAGCACCTAGCTATAATGTTATAGCGTAACCGTACAAAAAGTTAAAAACTTGGACTTATCACTCGTAACAATATTTTGTGACCATTTTGTGCAAAAACTTGACATTTGTTTGATCTGATCTTGAAACATTATTGTAAACAGACCAATGTTTTGTTTTCCAGAAGCAACATAAAATGCGTCGTCACCAATCTCGTCTGATCCTTCATCGTCTTCCTAAAACAAACATTAACCATTTGAGTTTAATCATTTAACGCCCGAATTAGTTTATTTTAGCAGCGATTTACATGGAAATGTTCACGTATTGACAACACATGCTTAGCGGCATAGCCAATTCCAAGTTTGCTGTTGTGAGAGCTCTGAGGTAAAAATATCATGTCCAAATAGCAAAAACAACTACATCGCTAAACATAATAAACTGTTCTAGTGAGAGTGCATAGAATTAAATCAACAGTGTGTGTGGTTTTTTTACAGCGATTACGTTATAAATTGTCTACCAGATTTAATCTTTGTCCCTGTATAATCACGACCATACCATGGTGCATGATGATCAAAATGACATACTATCTAACGTAAATAACAGTGTCATAAACACCATGTACAATATATTATGGTGTCATCGATACCCTGCATTTTAAACAATTTTTAAAAGGCATGAAAATTGTTACCAGACAAATTTCAAAGCATGTAAGTGTATTCATGCTATCCCACACGACCTGTCGTTAATAATGCTGCGTGAGGTTGCGTGGGAAAAATTTGCAATTTGCACTACATTATAATGTTATAACACATAAAATAATGTTTCGCGAACCCTGTCGTCATCATTAGATAGAACTGGACTGTGTCTATGATACTATATAGAAAAATCGATGCTATCCTGGACACCATATAAGATTAAAAAAGTGATGGCGTACTGCACACCATGTTAGTGACACTGTTGCGCAGGCTATGGGTGGACAAAACATCCACATGTCGGGCGAATATATGTAAATAATGCAAGTCTGGAAACAGTTTAATAGTAAATTGAAAAAAGGGCATTTAAGGATACAGTTAGTCCTTAGACAGAAATTATTTTGGCTCACTGTTCAATGGGAACAAATATTTCCGGCAACACAAGAACACTTGCAGTACAGATTTCATGAGTATTCATTTTTTCGACGCGTAATGATTAGGCGGATGGATTTTCGCTTGTTGGTCGGCTGCCGACCGGTCCTGACATATTGCGGCCCAGCCCCTGGCCCGCTTAGCCGCCGAGCCGGTAAGTGGACCGGTTTATTGGCCGACGAGCGATTTTCTCGACTGGTATAAAGCAGTATGGGTGGCGTACCTCTTCAAGATTAATACTAAACAGTTTTTCCGTAATATTTTCTAAAAAATAAAAATATTTCGGTTTTAGTAGCAACGAATATTTTGTTGTACATTTAAAGGCTCCTAACCCCTTAAGTAATATGCGGAACATTCAATATGGATATTTCCAGTACAACATACACTGCAAATCGGATTGCTCTTTACACTGCATGTCTTTTAAGTGTACCAAATGTTCATGCGAAGAAGCCCCGAAAAGCGGCTTACATTTTAGAACGAAGCCTATAGCGACCATAGCTAACTGAAAGTCCCAAATTCTAACGGAATAAGCGAAAATCAGATATAACTCAAGGTTACTTTATTTGATTTTGTTGCGTAAATGTGATAATACCAGAGACCTTTTCAGTTGGTAAGCGATCTGTAGCGACCGCATTCAAAAGTATCCGATGTATCCACAATGGGATTGTACGACGCTGCTTAGTGTTTAACATACATATTTGTGCACGCGCTTATGTAATATTACAGTAAAAGTAGGTTTAAAATTGTACATGTATTGAGAGAAAATTACGATTCAACATAGCAAACTTTAAATATAATGTTCTATTTTATTGATCGTACTTAAATTAATTTTTTGCTCCTAATAAAACACTGAACTTCTACAACACAACAGAAAAAAAACTTTAATATACGCAAACTGCAAGCTCCACAGGAACTAGTCAAAAAACTACGTTCAAAAGAATAAGCGTAAAATCTATTTTTACACAACAAAATTAGTTTGATAGCCACAGTGGCATAACACATATTATCCTGTTCGGGTTCGGTACACCGACCGGCCAGATTATCCGCTGGGCCGGCCGGTGCCCCAAACTAATTTTGCGTCTTCTGTTCTAGAGCGCTGGCTCAAAATAGCATCAGCTTTGATTTCTGTACTACTTAACCCCACTGCCTATATTTACGGTTTGGACCATGTCAGCTTGAGGGGACGAAGTTTAATGCATGCCATGCCGTTCTCGATATACTAAGCCTAAGCCTTAGTCTTAGCCTAGGCTAAAGTCCCTATATGAGCCATGTACTAAGCCTAAGACTAAGTCGGGGGCTCCCGCCCCCGAACCCCCGCTCTAAGCTGTTCTTTTTTCTAACGTTATAACGTCCGGTCCCTAAAGTGGACATGGGCCACCAGTTCTATAAGAAAAATTGAAATTTTTGGTAGTCAGCGGATTAAATGCGAAATGATAACGTGGAATGGCGTAGCTCAAATATTTACTTTTGTTTCCCTTAATTGTGCCTAGCTTATTTTTTCGGGCAGGGCTGCGAACAGTATCTTTAAAGGTTGGCTCTAGTTCAAAACCAAACATTAACAGAGTATTGCCATAAAAGTATCGCACTGACGACAGCTGTGCTTTTATTGCTATAATGAAAATGGTCAGTGTTTTAATTTCTTCCAAAGTGTATAAACTTCTCAATTTCTATGCGTTAGCGACTCATAATTTTTAATCATGTTGGTATTGTATTGTCCATTGCCTCCGAGGGTGGGTCCGTTTAAACCAGACAGTGACGAGTGAAACTTGATAAAAATAGTGATAAATATAGAACTTACGCAGTTAACAAACTCCCTCAACCCTCATAGCCGCTATTGTAAACGACATTATTGCTAATTAATGCATACATGGGCTGAAGTTCGAAGTCCAAGGGGCGTAGCCAGGAGGCTATAAGGGGCGCTTCGGCCTTCCAGGGGATACAAGCCTGTCGGCGGCGTGGGCTACAGCCTGATCCGCCAGTCAGGAAAGGTAGTCGAGGCCTCTAGGGTGGGAGGGTCTGAGCCTCGGATGGAGCCCCTACCCTCTATAAACATGTATGAATTGAGTGACGTAGCTGGCATAAAAACAGCTATCATCGCATAGGAAACTCCTACCTCTAAACAATCCTGGTTCGCGATCGTAGTGAGGGCATTGCCTTTCATCGCACGAATTGCAGCAAACTGAGCTTGCAGTACACTGGCAGGTGCAGTTTTCGATAAACCAAAGCCAGAAAATTCGGGATTTGGCACTCGTGGACCGTTTGGTGCTTCAGCCACAGCTTTGGACGCACGCATCGCCATTTCCTGATAAGCCGTCAATTGTCGATCATTTTCACGTCCACTTCCGACAACCTTCCAGGAGCTAAATCGCAAAAGTTGTATATTTGAATTGCCCGATGAAAAAACAAATATTGCAATTATACAATGGCAGTTGCAATTTATCTTGCTCCTGCTATTCACCTACAGTCACTGCTACCAATATATAGTAGCTTAATATTACACAGACAAAACGTCCGAAAAAATTTGAGCAACTGCAAATATTCCAAATGAGTTGCACTAGGAAACAAATGTGTCAGATTAAATGCTCAAGGCAGATTCTCAAAAGTTTTTTGGAAAACAATTTCATGTCGAGTTTTCAAATATACCTAGCATATATTTGGAACTTGACGTATTTATTATTCATAGATATTCGGTATATATTGCGTTAACAGTAAAATACAAATCGCCTAGGTCGAATTCCAACTACAGTGAAAATTGGACATTAATGATTATTAAAAAAGGTAAACAAAAGCAAAATCCCAAACTTAATGCCTAGCTATGTAACACATTGCCATTATATTAATCGCCAATGAATCATATTTTAGAAACGAATAGAAATTCGTTTGGACCGTTGGCATCGCAACCTTCAGGCCGGACGTAACCAAACGCAGTAAAAAGCTCAATCTTTGATACAAAAATTGCGATTTTCTCGAATTTAGTGCAATAAGTGCCCAATAATAGTGAGTAATTAAATTAACAAATATGTGTAACAAATTCATTTGTGTTGAAAAAATTTATCTGTAACACACGAAATTTATATCGTATTACTTTTATTTGCCTTAAACTGCTGCAAAGCTCATGTAAAACGATTTTCCGCTCCACATTTTTCGTCTGGAAACTAATATTTTTATCCAGTAAATGAAATTTGACAAAATTACAAGGTCAACAAAAGTAAAACATTTGCACTTTTCTCGAAGATGAATTTGATATCCAAGATAGACCACTTAAAATGAGCTCACACATTCAGGTTTTAAACTAAAAACCTGAATCTAAAAACCTTACTAAGAACCTAATTTATTTCTTAATCTTTGTGTTGTTTGATAAATGTAAACGTTTTGAACAACATTTAGATTTGGATACGTTCCATGCCAAAAACAAAGAAACGAGAAAAGTATTGAAAATTTTTGGAAAAATTATATTGTAAACTGTGTGTTGATATTTTTAATCAGCGTTAAATTATATTGTAAACTGTGTGTTGATATTTTTAATCGGCGTTATTTCTCATGTTTTCCATTACAAGATTTTTATGAGATTCAGTTTGAATTTTATCCAGATTCTGATTACCATTTGAGGTGATATTCTTAAAGTTCGAAAGAAGATCAAGATTATATTTAAATAATTTTCCAAATATTTCGCTAAATTTAACAGCTGTAATAGAATAACGCTTCTGCGGCGAAATTACATCTCATGCCTGAATTTTAGAAACTTGGCTAAATCTTTCACCCAATGCTAAAAGATTTGTATCATTTCAATCAGCTCGCGATGACATTTTGACCGCTGTGAAAGACTTTCATAAAAATTATTAATAATGATCGCAATTATGCATAAATGTATTTCTCACAAAAGTCAATTGGTGTAGAAAGGCTACAGTGCATGAATGTATTTAGCAATGGCGGTTAGTCATTTTTTGCTTTAAAATATTTCAATGTTAAGCCATTTTTGCACATAAACATGCATGCACGAAGTCCAGGGTCTCCTGCTGTAGCCCGCTCCTGAGGGTGGTCCGCCTGAGGTCTCCAAAGGGGATAAGCCGACAGCTAGGGGAGGGGTGAGTAGCAACCCATGGGTTCGGCCCTTCCGAAGACTGCAGGGATGTCGGACGACCTGTCAGGAATGATGGCTGAGGGTCCCACCCCTCAGACTTTCCATTTAGCTCCCAGGCCTAAATTGGTATAATTTCAAATAATTTTGAAAATAATTGTGGTACCATTCGACTGAAACACCCATTTCGACCACTTTTATGACCAAAAATTTTTCCTTTTTTGGGACTTTGTGCCCAGAATTTTTGAAAAACAATTTTTTCAACAAATGTTAAATTTTATGTACTATTCAAACCGCGTTTAAGAGCTAAGTTGATTAAAACCAGTCACGTTAGTTCACGGGTTAAGGAGCTGTTGCCATTTATGTGAAACCATAAGCCATAACCTAAGTATGAGTCGTTAACACATCAACCGATTGAGCCGATATGAGTATAATTGACTCCTCTGGTAAATTCGGCTGGAATAGCAAGTGAAATGATTCATTTATCGAGAAAAATTTTTGGGACCTTTGCGAACCCAAAGAAATCAAAAAAATTTGGGTCATGGATATTGTCGAAATGGCTATTTTCTTAATCGAGCTGAGTCGAATGGTACCAAAATTATTGCTGCACCTTTAAAATGGACCATTGGGAGTTTAAGAAAAAGGCCGTAATCCCATACGAACACATATGCCATACATGCCGAAGCAGGAGTTCATTGAGAGGGCTACCCCCTTAGGCGTCGGACCTCACTTCCCGAGGCCTCGGTATACCCAAGTTAGACTAAACACCTTACCCTCTTGGTGCGATGCAGCCCCCTCCCCTGACGACCTTCCCCATGGAGATCTACCCCCTCCTCGCCCCGAGATGACCTCTTTCCAAGCGACCCCGGCTGCCCCAAGGCGTAGAAACGTCAGCATGTAGGATCTATGCATAAACATTGTTATCAAATTCAGAGTGCACAATCAAACCCGTTAGACAATAATCGTGTACACATATTCCCAGGTTCAAACTGCTTCGTAACGGAAAAGTAGCACAGACACGATTCGTATAAGTGTGTAGGATAAATTTTATCTTCTATTCTACACCAATTCTGGTACGACAGTTCTCCACTAATTTTTGCGACGCTAGCTCTCTTGCGGAATCGGAAAACATTCCCATATATCAACCTCTGGTAACGACATTTTAATACTTTTACAAGAGAGCGTATTACTTCTTTTCGTGCTTTTCATTCTGCAGCGTGAACGCGGACTGTAGAATTCCCGATGCCAACGGCGCTGCATGCGGATCCGGATCATGCTGCAGCGATGGTTGTATTACGGGCAGCGGGCTTTCGGTTAGTGAGGGAAATTGCTTAGCCAACGGCGTTACTGGGCCTGGAGAACATGGTTCACCGATGGCACTGAAATGTATAAAAATTTATCCATTGTTTTCACAATAACTAATTCAGCTTATATACCATTATTTTTGTGACTAGTTTTTAGTGTTCGATGCATGCACAATGGAAAGGTAAAACAACGGCTCCTGACCGCGTGTTTGTTCACGCGGCGCTGCTCATACTAATTGTTATAACGTTTACTATGTACAGCAGGTACACAACTAGACACTCCGCCTTGACCGTTTGGGTATTGGTTGTAAACGTCGAATGATATAAGACGTGTTGAAAATTTTAGTTTTAATCATACAAATCATTCAAACAATATAGCTCACTGTATCACACCCATACTGGTGCAATATTTAGCTTCATTATCGTATGGTTAAGGAATTGTGAAAATTACTTATACACTACAAAAATGATATAAATGTATTAAATCATTATGAAAGTTTGAGCCAAATCGGTACAGTCGTCCCAAGTTATACGCGGTAAAATCGAAATATACATAAATTTTGACTCAAAATAAAGTTTCGATTGATCATTATTCGTGGAAAACGTTATAATAGTATCACCGGCATAAATATATCAAATGAGGCCACAGGATCAGCGAAAATGTCAGTAAGATTTGTTATTCATTAACAAGCATATATCAAAGATAAACTGCCAAATTTATTGTTCCATTATTGCTCCCCACTAATATAGATGATAGACTAAAATGCGGGCATTAATTACGTTCATATAAGTGAAATTTGGCCGGATCAAATGGTTTTGGACGTGCATGCGTTACTGTTGACTTTAGCTAGCTAACATAGTAAATGGCAAAGATCCAAGTCTAGCTGTGTGAATTTAACTTTTTTAAATTTTAAATGAAATAGCTATAATTTTTGATATTGTTAGTTACAGTTCTCATGTACAAGCGAAGAGTATTTTCATACAAAACTGATACATTCAACATTGCGGTGGTGTTACTGGCTGCATCAGAGGAACCGTAATATAGTAATCGGCGGCATCAATCAGTTAAGGCGGAATTCATTCTACAGCTACAAAATATGCAGATGGTATATCAATATCTGGTTTTCACTTTACACTAGATAGATCACCTTGGTATTTGACATACTGGTATTCGCAGTGGCCAGTCCGGACTCGCAGGCAAAGTCAAAAAAATTCTCTTATAAAGGGTTTCTCTGTTGAAAACGTCTTTGCCAAATTTTAGCATGTTTAGGTGCCTTCCAGGCCGATTTAGTCAGAATTGATTATATCGTAAAACATATTATGCTCACAAGCGGTAAGGGGTTATCTCACCTGAGGCCTCGGCTACTCCTTCTTCTGACAGGTGGTCCAACCCCCGCATGCCGTAACTAGTCCAGATAGAATATTCACAGAAGAGTTATGGCAGACTTATTTTATATTTTGTAACATTTATTTGTATATTTTATCAAAAGTATTTTGCAAACAACCCACACAGTCAATTTGGATTATGTATATTATTAATTGTGTAACTTACTGAGCATTCAAGGCACTGTTTGCGCGTCTGAAATGGGTCAAGTTCACACGTCAAAGTAATGCGACAGCATAACGTATTCAAAGTTTCAAGCTACACAAACCGAGAATTCAAAACAAAAATCAATTGAATCACATGGCTAACTTAAGACATAGCTGTAGCATCGCTTTATGTCATTTTATGTTAAAATTCATATTTCTGAATTCACACTCAGTAGCACATTGAACGAAACGTATTCGAAGCTCGAAAACTTTAGTCTTTGACAGAGTATTTAGCTTATGCACCAGAACTCTTGCAAAACTTCATAATGCAGGAATCGCATTAAAATGCGTGCAGCTTGTGACCACTTTGATCATGTGGTTGCAGTCATTGCACGCAAATAGTTCACAATGAATTATATATACTATTAATGTGCACTGCTAATGACCACAACTACGTTACAGGTGTAATGGTAGAGACTATGTCAACACTATGTGCAAAATGAGAACGATAATATCTACAAATCGTGCACAATGGTATTAATATTTACATCGTGTGTTCAATGGTAGTTACCATTATCCGCATTTCTCTTGTACCATATAATACATGCATTATATATATATGATAGTTACAGTTACACGAATAATGTCAATTTTAGTTGTTATCATTGCGCACAAGTGTAGATATGGTCGCTACCATTGCAAGCATTTTTTGACATGGTTGTTACTATTACATTTGTAATGTAGATGTGCTAACCACCATTGTACATTTGTTGATATAGTCGTTCATTTTCCGCTTGTGCAGTGGTTGCAACAATATGCGCAATGTGGCCACTACCTGCACAAATGTTAATGTGATTCCTGCATAATGACTTTTTATTTTCGTTAGATTTTATTTATTTTGTACAACTGAAACAAAAACAACAACAAGCCGGTCTACCTGTTTCTGTCTGCCTCGTTCGTGAAAGATGCATCGGCACTTTTTGGATGCAAAAATTGATTATTAGCGCCATTTGCAGTTGCTGTCGTTGAAACGAGTGCTACATTTGGCGCTGAGTCCAGAGATAATGGAGAAGTTGACCTATGCACTGTTGTAGACGGCAGCGGCAAAGGAGGAAGAGCAGCGGCTTTTCGTGCACTTGGGGGTGAGGGATCCTTTGTAACGATCGTGGGGATTCTTCGTGGTTCATTGCAATTGCCATCTTTTATCTCTGTCACTGTAGCAGCTGTTACTCCTACAATATTGGCCAAATCCGTCCGGGGACTACATTGCGAAGCGTCGAATGCTGAATTATTGTTGACGACATGCGTTTTACGGGGAGACTGCGGATGATAATTACTATTTCCGAATCGATTATTATCAGAAGCTGAAGAGACTCGTTTATGACGTAGCGACGGAGATGACCCAGGACTAAGGCTCGCAGTAGTACCGCTGCTGTTATTGCGCGATGCAATGTGGTTGCGCCCACGTGGACTTAGCATACTGGGAACCGGACCAGAACTAATTATTGGTGAAATGAACGCTCGACTTGGCGATGGCGGATACAGTGCTAAGCGGGGAACCGGGCTCAATGGAGCGGGCTGTGTCGATACGTTACCATCAATCATTGTTGAAGAGTGCGGTTGAAGTTGAGGCGGTAACTGTATCTGTTGTGGAGAGATCGACGCAGCCACAACCGTTGGAACTACCTGCTGTTCCGAATTATATAACCGCTGTTGAGTGGAACGATCATCAGTGTTTAATATTGAAGATGAAGGTGATTCCATTAACGGATAAAATGACGGTACGTTCGTTGCGTTGGTATTTAAGGGACTCACTGAAAAATAATATCGGATAAAAGCTGTTTAGTTACTATAAAAATGCTTGGGACTCCCAAATCGTTTGCAGAAAAGTGTTTAAGTTATTATTTTCAAAACTGTTGGGACTTTAGTACATTAAATCCGAGAACATACGCAATTTTCTCATTAAATCCACAACTTTGTAGAACTAGATTATCAGTAGAAATTATTTTGTATTTGAGTGGCCCAAATTGCGTTTAACAACTTTTGGCTAAATATAACTAAATCTACAACTGTGACGCCAACAATCCGAACGAATTTCCGTTCGTTTCTGGATCTCATCTTGTTGCGATTAACCGTTTGCCGCATTAATTAATATGTATTTTCATGCAGTGTTGAAGAAATTTTTGTACCAATGGCGAATTGCACCTGGATTGTTTGGTTACGAGCCTCGTACGCTAGCCACTATGCTATCTATGAGGTGTTGTCCGGTTCATCTCGCAAAATGAAAGAATAACAACGCAACTACATGCCGAACGAAGAAGAGGACAAATATATAGCTTATTACGTACGCTGTATCAGATGTCAGACACTATGATATGTTTGAAAGAGTTAATCGAGCGATTTTTTATTAACTTGTGCCGCATAAATTAATCTGTATTTGGTGCGTTTTGATTAACCCTTTTTACCGCATGAATTGATCTGTGTTTCGTGCAATGTTAAAGAATCTTTAGCCCCAGCGGCGAATTGAACCTGGATTATTTGGCTGTGAGGGTCGTAGGTTAGCCACCATGCTGTTTTACATTCTCACTCTTAGTTAAATATGTGATTCCGATGTCATAGCGCCTGCTTTACTGCTATTACATTGAAATATAAATGATTTATAGTAACTATAATATTTTTATTGGTATCGCGGTCGATCAAGATATACCATATTTTTTGCTCAGTTCACATGACATTAAAAAATTAAAAACGTTCTGTTTTATGATCCAAGTTCCATCGATGCTACTTTGACGGCTAGAGAAACTATCTACCGCAGCTGATAAGTCCAAAATTTGCAGGAAACCCGATTACGTACAATTTACAAGTTAAGACTTGATACTCAGTTTTAAACTAAATTTGACGATACTCTACGCCTTTTCTGTAAAATGTGGTTGGTTCGTGATTTCTATATCTCTTTCCACGGACGATTGTGCTAAACTAGCGTTGCAATGTGTCTGAATATATCATAAAATTATTATATTTCCAGTTTTGCAATGTATACAGCTCCAGGTACCACCTGACTCTTCCACTCTGTAAGGTGTGACCATGAAATTTATAGCAATGTCTCTAATCATGAATAAACTTGAGACAAGAGTCTGCTATTTTGTTTTCAACACAATATCTTTTGTTTGATTCAGCCGTATATATCATGATTGACTCTAAAATGACAGTTTGGATACCAGAAAATGTATCTTATGTTTTCAAATTTAAATTATAAACATGCGGTCTGCGGTGAGATAGTACGTTACCGTACTGCATATAGGTAAAATACCTCTGGAAACGTCGTGCTCATAAAACAGGATCCAGTTTGTGTAAATTGTACTACTCTTTTGCAGCAAATAGCTTTAAGAATACTTCAATGAATACACTAAATATTCATAGTTTCTGTGCCTTTTTATCATATTGCTTAAATATCTTAACGAGGATTCAGGATGCCTACCTATATCGGAAACATATGGAAATGCCAACATTCAAGATTTTCCTTAAACTTGAAATATTATAAAATTTTATTTTATCTCAAGCGGCTCTACAAATACCGTAAGCAAATCAATGACCGACAGTGGTGTGCCGATTCGCAATACGGACTTCTATTAATTTATTTTTGTTTCAGTTTCTCCCACTGTTTTGTGTATCTGCCAAAGTTTTCTATAAAACCAGTGGTCTTGTAGTAAGTAAAACATACATATATATGCAGGTAGACACACGTTAAAACAGTGCACACCGTCCGAAGAGAAATGTTATATAGAAATGAAATACCGGTAGCTTTCGGCCAATGTATTGACTCTGGTTTTTCTAAAATCCATTATATTGATTACAGTAATAAGTCAAAGCTAATTGCACAGCTGGTAGTCAGAAATGTCGAAAAAGCGAAAAAGACTTTTTTAAAGTGGCCGAAATGGATATTTTCTGAACTGGCTCGTCAAGTTCAGTGCAGTGGCATCAAAAATATCGCTGTACCTTCTGATTTGTATAATTTCGCTCTGTGGGCTAAAGGAAAAGATCCAAATATTTTCGCTGAAGCATTTCATAGCAAACCTGTATGTATTGATTAAGTAAACAGTACAAGTTCGCGTATAACTAACTTAAACATGAATCGTAAACACATTATCTACAATCAAAATTATGAATAAAAGTATTTAAATCATAATGAAATTTTCAATATTGGCTAATCGAAGTGCTTAGATTTTGTCAATACTATACCAATACTATGACAGTTTTTAGGTGCATGCACTGTCTGAACTTGAACAAAAATCTGTAAAACAGTCAGTCAGTTATAGGGAGCAGCAGCAAAGTGATGACGTTTTCCTATCAAATTGCTAATTCTTGCCACTTATTAGCTACTGAATAAGTTTTTGTCGAGATGATATGCGTCTGGGTGCACACTCCGTACGAGCATTTGTACTGGGAAAATTTAAATTTACTCGTAAAAGATGTATTAAAAACAGACGATGTGTTAAACTCAAAATATATTTATTTGTCAGCGCGATATTTTTAGCAGTCGTGAATTTAGTAAATATTACAACGCTTAATGCCTACTACATAACTGCAATGCATATAAGTAATGCAAAGTTCGAATAACTATTCAAACATTGGATAAATAAAGCAAAGCAAAATATGGAGACCAACTGACAAAATACAATCTTGGAATGATATTTTCAATATATATGGTATCGCGTGTTTTTGTGGTTGTGAGTACGCAAACCTTGGGAGTACGCAGAACATTGCGAACAGCTCTTCTTATTTGAATGAAAAACAGCCAGTACGAAAATACGCCAACTACATTTGGTTTGGATTAGCACTATAATAATAACCTACAGTAGTACCTATAACTATAAGGACTTGCCAAAATGATAGAATAACTGATTTTATGAGTAAGTTTTAGCTCTATGAATTAGATACTGCATCACTCTACCCAACATTGCTTTCGGTCTAAAGTTAAAATTGATACCTATATGTTATAAAGTGTGCTATTCGAAAGCGATTGTTATGATCGATACGTACCCGAAAAATAAGGACTGACGGCAATGACTGGGCTAAGCTGTTTATAACTAATACTGGAACTGTGTCGAGGAATCACCGGGGCTGTTTGTATTTTTGGCGGAGCCAACGTGTGTGACGGCATAACTGAAGGATGTAAATTTTGAGGATACGCAAATCGCGTTACACCTATAATAGCAATAAATATATATTGCAAATGTTAATAAACGGCTTTTATTATGGTCAAGCACCTTTAATATATGACCAAGTGATGATGAGAAAACACCTCTTTGATTTGATCATAGTTAACATGAAGCGAAAACGGTAATGCTTTCAAGCGGAGCCAAAATTGTGGCTTAGTTAACAAATGACGAATGGTGTCGTTTACGCTGTAATTTGCTATTACGTTGCTACACCCAGACGTCGACAGCAAATCAATTCAACTGAATACTCCACTGTAGGTTCGATAGTGCTACATTTTGCATTAAGCAATGGTTTATATTTCTTGGAACCTTGTAGTATTCGTAAATCTTGATCTAATTTTAATTGTATGGGTACTAAAGAAAAGCAAAATGCATGCATTTACCTAGCTCCTAAATTCCCCAGTAGTTATGTATGAAATTTCGCCAAAATGACATTCTTGGGTAATTATAGAATGATCACTTATTGAATTCAATCCCGATTCGATTACCCAGAGGCTGTATAAATTTGTATTTCAAATGTTTTTTGTATTGTTTCAAGAGCTTACGGCATGTATGCCTAAACAGCATTCAGCAAAGTGCAGGGTTTCTTAAGGATAACTTAATCCAGCATTCTTTATGAGAAAAAAATCAGGTTTATATCCATAAATTTTGCGATAGTGGCGACATTAAGGCCGATTTGTTGGTTGAAGCTGAAAATAGTTGAAGGATATATAATCAATACTACGATGTCGTATGTGCTGCGTCCCTTACGACAATGTTGGAGTTTAAACGATTCCAAAATCGACATAAATCAGAACCACAAAGGGTCACACTCAAACGATATGTTTTATTTAAAGATATGTAAATTATGATTGTATTTAATTAAACGAATCATGCTGATCGTCATTACTGATGTGTGTCCTGAATTTATCAGATTATAACAGACCTCCAGGTGCATTTAGCTGAGATTTGAGATCCAATATTCCTTAAAACATGGCAGTAAACTTAATTAACCTATAAATTTTTGTTTAGGATATAACTATTAGATTAAACGTAATTTCAGCAGTTATCTATTAACAATAGTTTTTGCTATGAAGACAATGTAGAAACTTAATTTCAGCTAAAAGCGTCGTGGATGTGAAGCATATTCAGCTTTATTACGACAAATTTTACTAGGAAAAGCACGAAAGGGTACATAAATTGGCATTGTGTCTGGCATGAGGTAATACGCCAATGAAAAGAATATTCGTGATGCAAGAGTAAACTTAAGATGCGCCCCCAATTATCCTCTTTTGACACCATATACAAAACGTTGTTAGCGAACAAAACTCGGATTTCAATAGCCGTATCCAATTTCGACATTTTTGTGTTCCATAACGCCATTAGCGAATGCAATTCGGCCCTCTTTGACACCAATGTGTTCACGAACATTTTCAAATTATAATGTATGAAATATGAAACGGACTAATTTCTGTTCTTTAACACAAAAATGAAATTTGTGTTCAGTGAACAACTGAATAACAATCGCTTTTGTCAAAAGAGGATGGTAAGGGGCGCAGCTTAAGTTTACTCATGCATAACTCGAACTATTTAAATATAACTGTGTTATCAATTTACTTACACATTTCATTACGCAAATCCATATTTATAGCATTGTCCTGCGGGTGTGAAAGTTGTATAGAAAAATGTATTTGTAATGCGATATAAAACTTCATTCTATTATCGCAAAAATGAAAGATTTGGTTTTTAATTAAGAAGTCTCAAATTTATGCACTAAACGCAATCAAATAAAACAAAAATATTACCGAGGTTTGACGGATTGAAATTTGCCATAAACTCGTAATCCAAGCAAACAACCGTATTGTCGGAGTCAATACAGAATCGTTGTCGAACTGCGTACACTTTAGTCAAGAAACGTTCCTCGCCACGAAGTGTCACTGTCTGAAATAAGCGAATTAATAAAAATAACCGTGAATGTTAGAAAATATTTATGACATTGTCTCAATCTCTTTAAGTACCAAGACGAATAATTTCGCTTAGCATGAAATTAGATAGTAATTGTTCTGTATTTGTTTAAATAGTACTTTTGAAGATTGAGTGATGTATCACATAAATGGATAAACTGACGCACCAACTTCGCTTAGAAGCTCATCTTCTCCAGTCTATAGAGATCTGTAGTGCGTAAATGAGAAATATGTACAGATACTGGACAAACGAAACTGTGATTCAACTTCATGGTGTATAGTTTAGAGATTTTTGGGCTCTGTGCAAGAGCTTTACAGTATTGCAACACATAAGCGTCTGTATGCGTATATAACAACATTCTGTCAAGTTATTAAGCTGTGACTGCTGTGGTACAATGTTAACAACCTAGTTTTGAGACAAACAGTCTGACTTTTTAATGCAGCCGTAGAAGCTAATCCATGCATTTGAATGTAACAAAAGCTAATATCTCTCATAATTGATAGCCAAACTATATTTTTAGCTCTTATTTCCGGTACTCTAAATCGCACAACATTATACACCGTCAGGAATGTTTAGATATGACGACAACAGCTAAGAACAAGAAAGTAGTTTTCTATAAAACCAGATATATAAAATGCATTTTATACAGTTTATAGTTATTTTTATGCTAAATTGTATCGAAGACCAATATCATATCAAAAACACAAACATTGGAATGTTAATACAAAACATACAAATTTTTCCGTGCTCTGTTTAGGACGCACGGTAATGTCAACGCCAAATTCAGCCTCCATTCGTATTATTGTTTCCGCAGACGGAGCTGTTACATGGCTTGGCAAGTCAAAGACTAGGATCACCGGAAGTAAGCCCTAAAATAGTAAGAGCCGTTTGGACATTTTGAATAAGATTAATTAGAACAGATTGAACTTTCAGGTACACATATTGGCCTCCAGTAACAAACGAAACATATCTTGCCAGTTGTGCTCATGCGAACAAATTAGGGTTTAGGTTTTCACCACTGCCTTCAACTAGTGCAATATGAAGCACAGATAGCTCTCATAAGAAATTATCTGCGCTGTGGTCTTTCAATAGGTACAGATATAAGCCAACGCACACCGATACAAAGATATGTTCGTAATAGTTCCCTATTTTAATACATATCAGATATTGTGCACATAGAATGGTATACATTGCCAGGATTTGGTAACATGGACATTCTTAACAAACCTTCCTATTTCGAATATGTCTTAAAATGCTGTTTGCAATCAGCCTTCGGCTCCAGGGTGGATTGCACCACCTGCCAGGGACTGGTTGGTACCACCCGTTTGCTTCATGCCGAGGAGGTCTAACATTTCTGATGGGGCTAATTCCATACCCCCAATGAGCATGTGTGCATAGTCACACTTGTTAACAGTAATTTTTTATAATCCACAATCTAATGCGAGAAAAATATACATTTTTCAATAGCAGCAGATCTCTATTACTATATCAGTACAAGCATTGAAGTCCTATCAACACCGCAGAGTCTAAAAAATCCTGGCAAGGAAACGCATATATGAGGCAAGAATTACTATCAATGTCTTCATTTCACTTAATACAGAACATTTTCAAAATAAACGCTAGTCAAGATAAATTGAACTGCGTAGAAAAATTCAATTTTAGATTTGTTTTATGCGCCTAAAACAATCATTTAAGTAACATAACTATGGATATCAACAACCAGTAACTTTAATGACCTAGTTGAGTTAGTAGCGTCAGTACTAACTACACCAAGGGACAATAGCCTTGTAGGTCATACGACATTCCCGTCCTGTTGAAAAATTGAACACTGCTGTATATAAACATAAATTGCTTTTTGTACATGTATACATGTAGGGGCGATGCGCCATGATTTGCACTTAGACTTCATCATGCAAAAAGAATCCTTGCTGTAAATCGTCAAGATCGCAAAAAATGATTCATAACAGTGCAATGTTACTTAACTATACTGCTGCATATTATCTATAAGAAATAACATAAATCTTAATATTAATGCATGTTTTACAATACAATTATAAATATGTTAATTATAAAGAAAAAAGTGGTGTATCACCAATTTATTATTAAATGTCTTATATCATTTGAACAAAAGCAATGTAATGATGATTGAGCAAAAGTATGGACAGTTAATCACGCTTTTCTTATACAGGCTAATACATGTTGCCGCTCAAGTTAATTTGTCACAAGAGCACTGCAGCTGTGTAAGTAATGCATTTGTGAAACCGTAGAAAAAGCACAGCTGGTTTATCTAAAAAGCACTCTAGCACCATACATGCTCATAGGATGAATGGGAGAAATTTCTCTATGAGGCGTTGAACTCTTCATCCCGAGCGCGATCCGTCAAGCTACCAAAGGCAAGTTGCTTGACCCCTCATCTGGCTGCGAACCCCGACAAGGCGCCATACCCCGCCTTCCACCGGTTCACCCTCACCCAGCAGTCCAGGCTGCTCTCCTGAACACGGGCGTTGAGCAGCATGTATGTCTAGCAGTTTCTCAGTTTGTTATTTTCTGAGCGAGTCAGGTCGTAAAAATAACCAAAAATATTTTCCAAGACTCAACCAAAATATATGCAATTGTACAAAACATACGTAGATATTTGTGGAAAATCTGGATTTTGGGAACGTTGTCATGGTTTGGCTTTCAAAGAGCATGAATAATGAATCCTTGATTTCAGATAAAGACAAACATGCATTAGAATATGGCAGTATTTTATTTCCTGTTTCTACAATATTTACTGACCCATTGCAGAGCACAAATCCACAATAATCATATGGCAAAGAGTTCAAAGTTACATAAGTAGGAGCCAACCAAGTGTTAAGAGCTGAGAGTGAGTTTTCGAGCTTGTGGTATTTGGAAAAAGTGAAATATTTTTGATCTGATTTTATTCAAAACTGCTGCAGTGATCCATATTTAGAACTCCAACATCTAGGTCATTAATACGAATACAAAAAACTTGAACTTCGGAGAGCGCGAAAACTTGTATCACACTCAAATCACCCATCTCAGGAAGCACTTCAGAGGCAAAAAGAAGTCTACGAAACTAATGCATTATAATGTTGTGCGACATAGATACTATCCTGCCTGCGAATATAGTAACTTTTTCAACAACTAAAGTTGTAACATACCATATGTAATAAAAGCGTGTCCATAACTGTTTGAACGCACGCTTGGGTTAGTAACAATTAACTTGGGGCATAGCCAGTTGTGAATTCAACGATTCGTAGGCACGCTTTCGTTGTTTTTACATATTCAAATCCGTTCTACAGCAATCGTTTGAACTCGTCACAGCCATGCGTACAATTCGTTCAACGCATAGGTCCTAGTGCTACAACTATTAGGCCGTGTTCACATTGCAATCGATTCCATCCGATACGAACTAATCCAACCCAATCCGAATTGTATGCATATTGCATCTAACCCGATAAGGCTAACATCTATATCTACCGTATGCATGTATATGTATATATGTGTATTTTTCGCAACAACTTCATCCGATTCTGATCCGAAAACATTGTGCATGCTCTTTCTGGTCGATAGGATGGAATTCGGCTCGGACACAGAGTGCACACGCTTTATAAATACGCGTGCTATTCGGATTCGATCGAGCAGGCTGGGATGGGGTGCAATGTGAACGCAGCCTTACATGCGTATTTTTCAAAGTTTGCGCATGAATATCAACAAATAACGATGGAAGATGAAAATTAGTTTAGTTCTGACAAATTAAATTATAGGTCGCGTGATTTGTGTTAGATTTTTATAAATATTTGGATAAAACTCGGTATCTAAATACCGCATTGCAAGTTGCATTCATTCTGAATAGTTGAAATATATTAACCAGCAGGTATGATCGGGCTTTAAGCACAGATTCAACAGCGCCTTGCATATAGAACGTCGAGGCATCGGAACCATTTATATGAGGAAACAAAATATCGGCGCCGCTCTCGTCAGAAACTGCAGCAATATTTTTGCCATCTTCGCCGCATACAAATGACTTTTGCGGTTGTAGAATGTCCAAACCCATTGCCACACGATTTGTGAACTAAACAAAACAGCTACACACATTTGTGAACTAAAAACAGCTACAATAGCTATCGACTTTGATCTTAACATTCTCAACATTTGTGCCTTCTCTACAATAATATCTTTAAACTGCAATTGAAACAATTTGTATCATGGGCGTACAATGGCGTGCAAAATGGGGGTCCCAACGAACTTACAAACTTACCACGAGCTAAAAGTACGGTGGTGAGTTGGACGTGTACAGTATAAAGTGCAGTAGAACCGTGATAACGAATATACAAAATTGACAATTTGACGTTTAGATAACCTCTACAAGTTAAAAACTTAACGTGGGAGGCGTTCCAAAGAGCACCCGTGTTGTTGCAACTCCACTAAAACCGGTGTTCCCTATGTGCGATCCTGCAACATTACTTTTACCTTACAAATCACTCATTACGGAAACCATGAGTCGATGAAGTGGACTCTACTGACTAGTATGATACTCTACAGCTTTCTTTTACAATCGGCCGCTGTACGGCACGGCCGCTTCGCCCCTACCCACCGCCGCCTTTGTTTGTCCCCACCAAGTGGATCATAAATATGTCTACCCCACGTATGCTCATGGATCACCAAATTCAGACCCTCTCCCCAGGTTGTTGGGCCGATAACTTCAGACTACTCTCAGGTTCAAAGACCGCAAAATTACAACCCCCTATGTGCATGGACCACTGTTTCATCCCTCTCAAGGTTCATGGACAACTTTTTCATTTTGTTAAAAATTTTCATACAGTGCCACCAAACCCAACGGTCCTAGCCAAGTACCTAGGATTTGATGATAATGAGTGTTATTCATCACGTTTTTAGTCATATTTGCGAGCAAAACTTTACACAGTAGCAAGCCATGTGAGTTAATAATGCTTAAACAGATATTATTTGCAGCATTGTGAAAGCTCGCCTAACTCTGCTAATAAAATGATTAAATCCAGCCTTATTTCAACTGTTTTAATAGTTAAGTGTGGATTAAGAGATTTTAACATGAATTAGGTAATTTTAACATCTTAGCAGAGTGTGGATCTATCAACATCAAAATAATATATATAAAGGAGGATTTGGAGCCGACTAGACCAAACTAACCTTTGACGGCAACCTTTGCACAAGTTCGTTAACTGCTCGTATAATATCACGCTTTTGGAATGAACTTCCTTTTATTATCAAGAAAGGCACGCGATTATCTCTGATAACCATCGATAATTCGTATTTTGAACCAATCTATAATGTGAAAGTTACAACTCAAAAAATCTATATATATATATAAAGGCTCATACTTAAACTACATTTGTATGAGATAAGATTTATTCTGAATTTTTTAAAGCGTTACCGCGCAATCTTTGTTATACATTATCATATTTAAGCTTAACTGACACAATAAAAATATAAGTTAGATTTTAATGTTAAAAGTTTTAACAATGGATTGGCATCACTAAAGCTTGCACCTCATTATCTTTTCATTGTAACCCAGCATATTGTTATACCGCCTTTAAGTACTTTATACCACCAATGGGTGCTACCGTGACGCTATACACGGATACACAAAAGCCTATCCCTTCAGTGCGACCAGCTGGAGACCTAACCGAGTGTAGTTATCGACAGTGACCAAATTATTTAAAAACCACGACGCTATAAAATAACGCTCAAAAATATCCATAACAGCCGGACTCAAGCAAAAAACTAATGAAAGCATATTATATATAGATGTCGATATAAGTGGGATACGGTGTTATCCTAAGGGTCGGACATACCTCGAGCCAAATTTATTCCCCTCGGAACCGTCCTCCCCTCTCCCAAAATTCACGACAAATTAACAAAAACCGGGGAAGGGGAAATTGCGGAGTTGCTGAAAGTTTCGGAAATTTAACCACCCCTTAGCCTATCCCCTCGACGACCTCCCCATAAGTCGACGGACCTTTGATTCCTTCGATTATATTCCACAGTTCCGTAACAGAGATTTTACTAAACATATTAAATCGCAGCAACAAATCTTGACTAAAAGCGCAAAACAGTTCAATTCAACCCGAACAAAATTAATTAATATGCAGTGATCAACATCATTGTAAAACAAGTTAGGATATACAGCGTATAGTCGCAGGAAGCCAGACAGATTTTGCATTTGTTGGTGAGGAAGGTGAAGTAGACTAATATATAGAAGCACACAATAAAGACTGCTGAGAAATCATCCTAAAGAATACCATAAAAAAGACTAGAATACGCACTTTAAACATATAAATAATACCGCAACATTTGGTTGCACAAACTCACTAGACAAATCATCCTAGAGAATACCATAAAAAAGACAACAGTACGTACTTTAAACATATAAATGATATCGCAACATTTGGTTGCACAATCTCACGAGACAATGACCTACTGCAAGATTCAAAATTTCACTTTATAATAAAAAAGAATTAGCCATATTTGTCATTTTGGATCGAGTAGAACGAAACATGTGCCCCAGATGAATTTTTGGGAAAGCCTATACATCCCTGTCCTTTATTTATAGGTCTATGCACTCTAGTACTGTAAGACCGGCAACAATATTCAAATTAAAACAACCTGGTTACAAAGCGTAAATTAAACTTTAGACAGATATTTTTTATTTTGGTGTGCTCTTGCCTGATCACAGCGATTTGCCATATTTCAGGTTTTCAGGTTTTACTTGACTTTGGAAAGAATAGTTATAGCACCGGTTTTTCCCTGCATGCATGAATATTGGTCATACACATTTTGACCTTAAATTTGAACCTAATACTATCTTAGTCTTGGGGACAACAGTAACCCGTTTTTTAACTTCAGTGTTGGAAAGTTCAACGTATCGTTTATATACATACATACCGTCAATTCATGTAAAATTATGCTTCCACGTCATCACAGCTCGTTTTTAAATGGCCGTAGTTGCAGGATAAGTTTTTGTTTCATTCAGGCTCGTCATACAAAATCTAACTAACATTACATAGCAGAAGCGAAACATCTAGGTTTCGCCAAAGGCCAAAGTGCAGCTGTCGCGCATAATGCGTTTTAAATCGCCAATTGGAGCTGGTTAGATTGCGTAGCCGCAGGTAATGACGGCATTGGCTCTGTAATATACGATTTTCAAACAGTCAGCGGTTTACAAATGATTTAAAAGACCAACGTAACAGAACTCCATTTCGTGTGCTTTTGAAATCAGCCATACACAACTGACCTCATAAAAGATATGTTCGTCGTTCGGTGTAATTCGGTAGTTTGGTTCTGCAAAATCCATTGATAGCGATATCGGTGACAGTTCTCTTATTGCTGAACGCGCACGCTCGACTTTATCCATTGGACCAGCAATAGATACCTACAGCGCAATTCATACAAAATTAATGCATTCCTGTAAAATTTAAGAAACCATCAACATATTCTCCAACACATTTTACTTACACAATATAGTTATTATTTTTAGCTGCAAATTAGTAATTTAACGCCGAAACTGCATTGAAATTTTAACTTAAGGTTTATGTTCAATGAGTAAAAGATTATTAAATATATGTGTCGTTATTTTCGAGTTTCCACGTGTGTTTTTCAATGAGTAAAAACATCATTAATTATATTTTCGTAAAAATTAGTTATATGACCCCTCTAGTTCTTAAAAAGGAAATTTCAAAATGTAGTTCCATGTTATAGGCATGGGTAACCGTCATATAGGAATCATTAACATATTGTGGCAGGCAGTACAACGAGCATGACACGCCAGAAAACGTGCTAAATTAGACACAAATCTATTACAAAGTTTTGTGGTAGATGGATTATTCTGTTGCTAGGTTACCCATTATCCTGTTGGTAGGTTACCGTGGCTAAACCAATGTTTTGATACAAAAACTGCTATGCCTGGAGAACGGTCAGGCGGATATATGTATGTTTGTAACCACTAATTGCAGTTAACAATCGGCACATAGGGGTCAAAGCATTACTCTGTATATATCTGTTTCGAAGAGCTGGCATAAATCAAATCCACTTTTTAAACACAAATCACATCGAATAAGGTTATTTCTACCTATAACACGGTAACCGGTAAAGTGACATAAAAAATTTCGCAGTATCTATCCGATAACTTTGTTAACAACTTAATAACAGAAAAAAATAGCAATTTTACGAAATCAAGTAGGTATTACTGTTGTTGTGGGTTGAAGATGACGGGCGGAAATCTTGACAGTACGTCTACCAATAAGCTACATACCATATAGACGATATATTTTGTAACCGCGTCCAAATTACGGCATAGATTGCTAAAAGCAATATTATCGACCAAGTTTTGTGTATATTTCGTTGTCATATAATTTTGAAATTTCCGGTTCTATGAAACGTCATAGTTTTACCATGTATGTCGATTTTTTGATAAGCGGATACTGCTGAATTTATCTCTATATATGTATAGCTATGAAATACGGAGGGAGCTATATAGATTTTGGCAGAAATGCGGATGAAAACGCCCAAATGTTGATGCTAATGTCTGTAACTTTGCAAATAATACTCCGACTTGATCAAAGTCCAGCTGTGAATAAATCGATATCTATTAACTGAGTTTATTATATACTGATCCATTTCGTTCGATCTAAATATTAGTCATTGTTTGATCTGGCTAGCAAATCATTAAAAGCAATGGCACTAAATCCAACGATTAAAGCGCAGCATCTAGTTATTGTGAAGTTTCCACATATTGGTAGTACATTATATTATTAGATCACTGCATCAAAAGAAGTCTTTTTCTATAAGATATACTTTGTTTCTTTCTCATCGTCAAAAGCGATTTCCTACCTCGATAATATATGGTTGCAGCTCAGTCCGGAGTTTGAGCATAAATGTTCTGGCGATAGTAGATTCTTCAACCAAATATAATCAACCAAATATAACCCAGATTGATGTTTCTTCTCAAAACCCCGCTGTTGAATCCTGAGTACATAGAAATTACTTTCACGCGTGGCAACACTAGTTAGTGGTTTATTTGTAGGAAGGAGGAGATTGACGGAAGTACCTCGGATATATTTTTGGAAAAATCTTTGACGCTGAGACGTAAAAAGTGAAAAATTTCGTGCCATTGTTGAGCTAGTTTTTCTGGAACTTAGGATATTAAACCACAATTAGTGACCTAACCGTTTTCTATTGTTCCTTGTATTTACAAATTCCGAAATTCAATATATCAATAAATTACTGACATTGAACGTGCATGCAGAGCTTTAAAGCAAATGTTTTAAACGTTTTGTTCAAAATAACTTTTTTTAGCTAATAGTACTAGCTAAAATTAAACACTTGGTTAGTCACGAATTATCGGCAAAGCTTCGCTATGTCCCTAGTATAATGGTATCGAAACAAGATCCTGATATTACAGCATATTTACAAGATGCTGAAATGGCATGATATCGATAGTAGCTTCATGAAAAGCAGTTATAAATTCAGCAAAATATAGAACACTTATGCTCACTACTACATTCACGCACATTCTTATGTATACAGCCTAAATTTATATACATATTCTGCGCTTAAATCTGTTGACCAAAATATTTTTTTAACTCAAATTTATTAAAGTGAAAAAATCTTCACACAGCCAAGTCACCTGAAAAACAAATAGTACTATCGCTTTAGTGTAAAATTGCTGAAGTATATCACTTTAACAGCATCTTTTAAGATAAGAATTTAAGCCTAAATAGCCTACTTGCCTACGCCAAGGAATGTACATTGGCGACCCATAGCGCTTTGGACCCACAATATTTTACAGACCCACGGATATATAGTCGCCCACCAATGACCCACCCAAAATATCAATCTTAGTACTCGCACAAAACTGAGACGCCATTTGAAGGCCGCCAAATTATTTCAGTTTTGTGCATATTATTTCAAAACATACGCATAATTGTGTCAAGATATAAATTAACAACAAAATACACAAACTTTAACGTTGTGTATCAAGCTATTGCGGATTAATATGACAAAATGTACAAACTTTAAGTTTTTGGAGAAAACACGGCTAAAACTGAGCTCAATTTTAAATTATTAGAAAATTTGGCGTTGGTTTCAAATATGGAATTAGCCATAATTAGCGACGACCTAGAAAAAACCAATAATTTCTTAAAGATCCGCAAAAACTATAACATTAACAACTCGTCCATTGTAAACACGCAAATGTTTTCCAATCAGCTCGTGCTGTTTCATAATTTACTAATGTTATTCGCATAGCTAAAACAATAAATACTACGGCCACGCTGCATTGCTTGTGTTTGAGTGCTTTTTTATCAAATTCAGAAAGTGTACGAGACGATCCACAACCTCGATATTTACTGCTCATGAGTGGACTTATCGCATTGCGATCCACGATCCTCAGTGAATACCAAAAACGGCGATCGACGCAACCCATGACCCACCGGCCCACCTTCCATTCCTGCCTATGCTAAGACATATATTTGAATTTTACTAGAAAAACCTTAAATTTATCTGAGACGCACGCTGAGGTCACAGTCTGTTTTATAAAACAACACGATCGAACTCTTACTTGGTTGCTTTTTGCAAGATCTGGACTTCGATTTGAGTCTGGAAAATGTATATGACAGCCAGTTTCACGCATCACGTTTTGAGTATTCCTGCCCTGTTTCCCGATGATATGACTGTGTTCTGAATATGAAACATCGATTTTGAGCGTCACTCGGTTTTGCTAAAAAGAAAGCATCATAGTTTCTAATATCATTTCAGCTGTGAATCGTTGGTTGGTACGATTTGAGAGCAGATTTCGTCCCATCGACACAGTATTGTTTCACTGCTTATCAGCATCTACCTTGACAAAAGAAATGCTGCCGTTGTCCTGCATGCTTTTTGCATTTGGCAAATAAGAGTTCTAACCGAAACTGAGCGATTTCCAATGGAACGACGATTTTGTAACTGCAACTGTGCTATACGCACATATCTTATTTTTAAAGCTTGTACATTATAATTCGAACAACATATTTTGTGTATCAATGGAGCATACTCGAATTCAATGCTAACTTAGACCAGCAAAAAAGCTAAGTGGTAACCATTCAATAGGAGTTTAGGCAGATTATCTTGTTGACAAAATTTGTGCAGTTTGGTGTAACAACCGACAAATTGTTATTTTTAATTATGTAATAAATGCTACGCTGCGTGCCTGTGTTATAAGCAGAAATCTTTATGTACTATGTGAAAATTACAGGTGACAGATAAGATTACCACACAAATTATCAATATCTCAAAGTATGCATTGCTCCCTATCGGCACAGTTCTAGTGCTCCGCTTCACACCGCTATCCCCAAGTACTGTAGTGTGAAAACAACAGAGTTTTGGAACTGTTCTACTCTAATTTTATACGCACATATTCATTACGTACCTTCCTTTCTAAGATTTGCAAGATTGCTGTTTTCGCTTCGACAACATGATTCGGCTTACCAACGATTTTAACATGAGGGTCTGAAACGTGCAAAAACAGCAAAGACCGAACAATATGCGTCAATATAGACATATAGATTAACATATTTGCAATACCACAAAGTTTAAATTTAAATAATGATTGTTACAAAATCATTCACTTACCCAATATTCGCTATCGCGAATGATAAAATTATCAATCATCGTCCGACGAACGTTCTGCTGCCCACAGTCGCCGCTAATCATCGAAACGGCTCGACGAAATCCCGCTGAAGATGATGCAGCAGCCGCGGCATTCTTATTTGTCACCTGTAGAAAATTGTCTGAACCACCGAATCCAGCAACCGTGTATCCACTAGTACTAAATGCATTACCGAAATTGCTACTATTGCTATTTCCAAAAGATAGTTGATTGTTGACTTTCGAGCCATGATTGTTTTGCGAATGAGTAGCTGTCGCTGTGTAGCTGCTATTATTGTTGTTATCAAAATTGCTTTTGTTGATGTTCCCTAATGCAGCTTTGCTGGTTTTTCGATTTGGATCTGCGAAGTGTGGCTGAGGCCGACTGTCACAGCTATTAGTATGACGGCGCTGATTGTAAAAGTTGGTGTTTGTAAAACTTCGATGACTTGATTGTGACGACGGTGTAAGCGTGCAAGAAGGCATTATAATATACCCGGCGGAGAGAGTGCAATGGTCTATACCTATAGTCGATTAGGTGTATACTTGAGTGGTAGCTCGAAAGTAATCCATCAATAACCAGTCACTGAAAGCATATCGGTCTTGTAAATGGCCGAATAGTCTTTGGATTTGAAAAATCGACTGTTGATATATTCTTCGTTACATTTATTAAATATCCTTCTGCAAACAACACAAAACACAGCGCCATTTCATTTTTACTAATCTGTTTATAGCGCTTTGTGAATATTGCGACGGTACAGCGGACCATCGTTATAGCGCATTAGAACGCTTCCAATACAAAATCGAAGTTGCAAAACCATTTGGGATCTATGATTGCATATTGCGACGGTAAAGCGGGAAAGTGCTAGCACATTGCAGAAAAGAGTCATTACTAGAAGGCTTCGAACATTGCTTCAATCCTATCACAAACACTAAACAACGATAACATTTTGGAATAATGTAGAGCGTTGTGGGCACATCACGATCATGGGACAGGCCACCGCTAGCACGCATATCCCAGGAAAGCTTCATCACTAGAAAGTTTCGCACATTGCTTCAATCCTGTCGCAAAAACGAAATAGCGAATTGGAATAATTGAGTGGATGTCGCAAAAACGAAATAGCGAATTGGAATAATTGAGTGGATAGATTTGTGGGAACACTGCGACGGTGGGGCAGGCTATCGCTAGCACATCGTGGGAAAGCTTCATCACTAGAAACCTTCGAACATTGCTTCAATCCTATCACAAACACGAAACAGGGATAACACTTTGAAACAATGTAGTGCGTTCAGGGCACAACGCAATACTGGGGCAGGCCACCGCTAGCACGCACATCACACAGGAAAGCTTCATCACTAGAAACCTTCGATCATAAAACGAAATAGCAAATTGGAATACTTAGGTTATATAGTGTTGTGGGCATATTTTGCTCGTGTGTCGGACATGCGTATCACTAGAATCCTCAAACATTCCGTCAATCTTACCAGGAACCAAAATTTCGTTCGTGCCGAATGCAAAATAAAATGAAATATCAACGAAATTATCACCTACATTCAACACCGAGAGTCTCAGTTAGACGCCTGCAGCTATGGGTAGGTACAGGGGCGTAACGAGTAGGACCGTTCGAAAATGCAGCCTCGCCAATCGTTCGGATGAATTTGTTTATCGCACCCTTTGGTGATCCCACTTACAGCCAAAGCATTACCAATCTGTGCTGCGAATCTATCTGTAACTAAGTTTGAGAAGCTAGCCTTTACGGAAAGGCAGCCTATAATAATTGAGCGAGTGCTAGACTTAAGATCCATCAGCTTGTACGCCCCATATATCAATGCAAATTCAAGGTAAGTAAAACTCTACTTCAAAATTCTTGGGAACACTTAAAAGCTGTATGACGGGTACAACCAGATAAGAAAAACAGTTTGCCAGGAGTTCAATCTCAGTGTGCCTGTGGCTTCGTAGCAAAGCCGGAACACCTGTTTTGAAAATCTTGCTACCTCAAAATGACATTTAGGGCGTCAGCCCGATTAATAGTCCTTTTTACTTACTGGTGACAAACCCTGCAACTTCTGCTTGACAAAAGCTGACAAACTATTTTCTAAAACGATAAGCGCTGTACTATACTCATTTTAAAAACATTCCAACCGCAAGGATATCATAAGCGAAAAGACAACCAAGTGAAACGGCTTAAGAGAAGGTGCTATGGGTATTTATTTCGAATTTCATGTTTGCGTGCGTTGTCTCTAAAACTATATTTTAATTCGAAATTGCACATCATTTAAATGACCAAAGGACAAACTTGGCGGAGTGGTCTAGCAAGCAGTCCCGTCCTACCAATCCAAAAGTTAGGGGTTAAAGTAACGTCGGTAACTTTTGCGTTTTTAGTAGTTTTTGCTTCAACAAATACATACATAGGCGCATACATATGCAAAACTAATATTAAGATTAACACAGCGCTAAATTTTCTCAATTTGTCTGTTATTTCGCCTTAACTGCCTAGTTTTGAATGAACATGTACTTCACCAGGGTGCTAACAAAATTGCCAGGGTAAATTCAGCAAGGCAGAGCCCCAAATTTTGCCTTTCGGCAAGGCGCACCCGATCGTACCATATCGAACCGAAAACGCCACAAATTCCAGATATGCTTGCATCTCCAATTAGAAGTTATCAATAACTAATTTGGTTTGTTAACTTGAAATACCCAATAATACTTAGCTCAAAATTCACAACCTCAATGAATTGCGTAATCGGTATGCTAACATCATACAAATATTGTGTAATGGTTATCCTAAAATGCAGGACATGTCGCAAGTTTCCGAACCAGCAGAAACCATAGTGGTTCCCGCAAGGCATCCAGTATTGCGACATGCGGCAGCAGTATCTGATAAAACGCAGGATACAGAGATCGCAAACAAATTGTTACCGACTAACAGAATTCAGGGCAACTGAATTGTCGATAATTGTAAAAAAAATAATCTCTCAATTACTCGGACACCCAAAAAGCATGCTACATAATCGAGCTCACGTCGTTGCGAATGAACAAAAACATTTAATTAGTTAAGCGTATTTGGAAATTAATGATTTCTGAATGAATGAAACTAGCTATTTTTCAACGAACCAGATTCACAAAGAACACAACACACATCTAAAATGCGACCTAGCTAATTTTATAGTTATATTATGATATGTGCTACAGTGCAAATTTTATAACGCTTTAGCACAATTTATGCAAATGATAATAACTTGAAATAAGTAGTGTTTTCGCATCGTAAAACGGGTCATGTTGGGTCATCAATTAGCAATCTCTATGCCCGTTTCGACAATGGCCTTCATCTTGCGATCGTTCAAACGTGTATTGTACACCGTCAAGGATATCAGAGCATTTAGACAATAAGTATAAAAATGCAAATGGTCAGTACGGCAATTCAAAGCATCGAAAGCCAGAAGGTTAAAGTGCAGCTACGTGTGAAGTCGCCTGACAGTCGGGAGACAAGAACGCACTGTGATTTCTTGGTAAAAGTGCAACATAAAATCCATGTCAAAATGTTTGATTTTATTACCGTATGGTGATTGGAACTCTAGCTAATGAGTGAACTTTGGTGTTATAATATGAAATCATAAAAAGCATAAACTCATCACTAAAATTTATAATAAAGCACGGAATTTAATTAGCCTAGGGTCTACTATTATATCCCTACAACGCACCATAATGAATGAACAGTATCTTTTATTTGTGAGCAAAATTTCTATTCTTCAATACGCGACTTATGTGATCAAATGTTATATGTTGTACATAAAAATAAGTTTACTAGAATTTTCGGAAAATACCATTCTGCAAGTGTCAAACACATTTGCTTTGTTAATAAAGATTTAGTGGCAAACATGAGATAACGACTTTCATGGATGTATTTAACAGATTAAATCTAACATTTGTTATATGGACGATAGAAGCGGATTATCAGGTCAATACCTGCGTGGTCTACGGCCGTCTTCCAATGGTTTTGTAATAGCAGGCATGACGAAATAGTAATGTTCAACTAACTATTCCAGCAGTTAAAGATAACATATTTATGCAAGATGGACAATGCAAATAAATCGTCGAATCGCTAGCCCATCGTTTCTGGTGCTTTTGTGCCTTTACTGTAGAAAACATAACATGTGGTGGTCATCATACTACGCCAGGTCAAAGTCAAGTTGCGTTTTACCTAGAACTAATAGACCGATTAGAACTAACCCATGCAAGAAGAACAAAAATAAGTGACTCTTCGAATCACAACCCAAACGGTGTACGGCTTCTAGTGATTAGTAGTATACATGATAAAATAGCAAAGTTCAGCGAACTCATTGATCGATTGAATATAATCTACGCATGATAAACGATAGAAGTAGGTCGTCGGACACCTGACGCCGCCAGGGTTGCTAGTGGAGGGGTATGGTTAAAACCTTTATGCGCACGAGGAGGGGAGAGGGGAAGCCTTTGGCCTCCCCATAGGGGATCAGTCGATCCCAGAGGGAAGGGAGAAATGGGAGGATGTGAAGAAGTGAGATCATCGGAGGTGGAGGTTGTCGAGGGAGCAGTGTCGTCGTGGGGGCAATTTTAAAATGTTTTGGGACTAAAAATATTTCCTAATTTTGGCAATTTTCCGCCGATTTTGGCTAGTTTCCCCTGATATTTGTCAATTGTACCCCAATTTGTGCTCATTTTGTCCAGTATTTGCCTATTTTGCTTCTATATCGTGCTGGTTGTGGAACATAGTTTCAAGAAATGCGCGCGGAACATATTTTGGCAGGCGGTACCATTGACAAATAATTCACAAAAATCTCCAGTTGGAAAATTCGTCTCACCCATCACTCTCTGGGACTTGTCGTCCGATCACATAGCAAATGTGTTAACGTCTTAGCAGCAAACACAGTAAAATAGTGCATTCATACGAGAACTATTTAACTTATCAAATTTAAGCTATACAAGATGAACGATAGAAGTGGTTCATCGGATTACGCCCCACGTGGCCCACGCTTTTTAGTAGCAAGCATACTATGCCGGACCAAGTCCAGTTGCATATTTCCTATAAAGACGTTAGTTATAACATACGAAATGCTCATTGTGATGTTTATTATGTTACAAAGATACCTAATTTCTTATTATCTTTGAAAGAAAACTAATATAACACAACATAGTTATGATAAATCCAACAGAGTTTTGATCAACATTGTCGAATTTAAAAGCAACCACCTTCCATATGCGACTGCAACCTAACGAACATTTGGTTTCACATAAATACTACACTTACAAAAGACAGCGATAACATTTCAATCTTAGACAAGGACATGCAGTATTTACCTTTTTTGGTTTTA
Source organism: Trileptium ribeirensis (assembly GCA_030248225.1). Classification (NCBI taxonomy): domain Eukaryota; kingdom Metazoa; phylum Nematoda; class Enoplea; order Enoplida; family Thoracostomopsidae; genus Trileptium; species Trileptium ribeirensis. The sequence goes on from JASANE010027464.1 coordinate 43,601, forward strand.
GCACCAATTTTCAATCTCGAAGGCCATGAAATTTGAGCCCGAGTTTGTTCCGAAACCAAGTCAAAGAACTCCTCGGCATTCACAGGTCTTCCGCAATACGTTTCTGTCCGACCTGAAAATGACTAGGTAAGATACTTGGGCACAGTACACTGCTTAAAAGTGCGAGAAGGGAGCTACAAAATAATTAACGTATCGCGTACAACTGACTTTCGTGATCGTATATGGTCGTCGGCTTATCTAGACTGTCGGACATCGGTCGGCTGTCGGCAAAATCGCTGTCTGTTAAGAATTTTCAGCTGTTAACGAATGTAAGAACCGTAGGAATCACATGTTAGCCCGTTGACCGGCCGTTAAAATCTTCAGCTATTAACGGCCGAGAAAGCCGTTGGCTCTGCCGTTTCAGGACTTGGTGCGGATATCGAAGAATTATCAATTTTGTTGTCCATTGACGCTTAACCACTGCTGTCTGTAACGTCAAAACCAGTGTAATATGGGTGCATCTTATTCGTTGCATTGATACAGATCAAAATTTTAAACATCATTATATCGCACTAAAGCATAATTAAAGTTGGAATAGAGATTTCGGAAAAATAACGCACAATTAACTTAAAATTGCCAGGTATAAAACAGGTTTGTTTCGCTTGTAAATTACTGTGATCATTTGTCCTATCTATACTTTGGATCGTCTCGGAAAAGGCGTGTAATGCCACTCAAATTAAGTGGGTGGCCGTCGCATTGTTAGCTGGCCTTTACGGTCGGCAAGCAGTTTGATTTAGGGACAAGCCGTTGCCCAGCACTCTCAGATTCTGTGTACTTAACTTTCATAGACTGTATTACGGTTGTAACAGAGTGCTTTACAATTTCTGGCTCTAAACAGATGGAACATTCACGGATGTTAAGTATTAATAGCTAGAAAAGAACATTCGGTGTGTTTAATTAGTATATAGCATACGCGCAGAAGCCCAGATAACTACCATTTTTTCAGACAGCTGACCTTCAAATTTAGTTTAGATGTAGAAAACATTTTTTAGACTTTTCTAGTGTCAGTTTATAGTGAAACCAATCTTTAGATGAAGTGTTGCCGAACGCCCGCATTAGAGATATATCTGCACACATGGTATATAGCTTAATATTTTTGTATACCATTCTAGGTATTCACTTTTGAAATACTTTGGCGATTACAGAAAGCCCTATATTTCAGTGGAGTTTTAGTTAAATAACAGCTAATATAATACTTGAGATTAAGCTAATTAAGATTCGTCATCGGCGCCATTTTCTAGCACAGATTACCAAAATATTGTATCACGAAACGCCAGCACAAATTAATTACGACATGAAATGTATCGACTTTGCGATTTTTGGCATATCCTCAAGCAAGCTACCATGTGAAATCCGCCATCGTAGTAATGCAGGGCGTTTGCAGTTCGTTAATGTGTGGATTTTTGCTATACTGCTATTATTTGCAAGGGCGAGGTTTCTATTTATTTGATAGTAGCTGCATAAACTACGTTTAGGAGTATAATAAAAATCACGTCCTGTGTGAAAAACAACTGCTTGCTTACAATGATTTAGAATTTACTTTAGAGTAAATATAACAGCAACGTTAGTAATCATCAAGTGCATGTAACATGTCTCGTGAAAGAAATACACTGAAAAAGGCTCTGATTGTTGAAAAAAGTGCGAAATTTGCAACAACAGTACAAATTCACCTAAATTAAAGCAGTTTACTCCTAAAAATGAAATTAAAGTTTGCGGATTTCTTCATATAAACTTGTGCAAGCTTCACACAATACAACAAAACTTTTCGATATACCGCTAGGTGTAGAAGCTAATTTTAATATCGAATTTTTGAGAATCAGCCGGGTGGAATATGTATTACAAATTGTCAGAAAGGTCTGAAAAGTTAAGGGTCATATGAAAACCGGATCAGAAGCTGCAGCTTTAAACACGTTCCGCGCTTAATTTATTGTGAATACATTATATTATATTTTCCCAACAACCTTTGGTGCACTAAATTCTCGCAACTGCGCAATTTTCGCATTAAATCCACAGCTTTATGGAAAACGATATGTAAATCCATTGTACAATTTTGTAGAAATTGCATAGTCCTATTACTATTTTTAAGCTAAAGCGAAATGCGTTGAAGAGGTCAACCACATTACATATTCAAATAGGTGTATCTTATTGCAAATATTGATGTGTTTTACCTTGAATCATTTGCTCCAGTACACGACGACTGACTTGAACCCGTTCTTCAATCATTCCTTCTAGGAGCTGATCCCGAACCTCGTCTGCCACAGGCAATGACTGGACACGCTAAAACCAACAATTTTGACAGTAGTAATTTGCTCAATTATTTATTGACTTTTTCTAACTAACATCTCATTTGACCTCGTAAGATTGTTGTAGTTGGGTTCTAAAGTTCGTTGTTTAGTTCAGCATCAGATAATAATTAAAATTTTTATTATTTATGTAGCGTTGACTGTCTATATAATCTTTATGGCCCCAGTAACCGTTTATATGAACAATTGATTTCACATTTCATTTTGAGAACTGGAAAGCAAACGGTATATTGTTCACTTAAAGAAGATATAAAATTCCTTAAGAAAATGCAATAGATTTAGAATAGAAAGCTTATTGTTTATTAAAGTCTCTCATTAATTTTGGCTTATTTAGTGTGATTCTGAAATAGCAACCATGCCAAATTTATAGACCAGAATAATCTTATTAACCCAATAATTTGGTTAGTGTGAAATAAAATTTTGTACTCTTTTGAAAATTTTGCACCGTTCTTTTGCTTCTTGTAAATCGACGATTCCTTGTCGCTTTACGTTTTTTGTATTGTATTATATTGTCATGGCAATTAATATAGAAATAGATGTAGAGATATCGTTCTTTCGGGTATTTACTATTCAAATTCATAGCAATGCATTTATGGTTAGCAAATCTGTTGCGTCCTTGACGAAACATTCCATGTGTAGAATGTTTAGACTTTACGGTCTCGACAGGTGCCTGACACATTTGCTCATCACTCCGGCAATTTTATAAAATTTTCTCATTTGGCTTGAAACGAAATAATTTTAAATTCTGGTGTAGACACCCTGACAGTAAGAACTGACATTTTTGTCAGACCTTTGCTAGCGGAGTATTCGAACATGTAATGGATTATCTTTTATAATAAACAAATCGATCAAAACGAAGTTCAAGTGTTCGGATTTTGAGGAGAGCCTCTTGAGATTTTAAGCTATGACTTTTGAGATGAAATTCTTTATGATAATTCATTTTCAACTTCTACACAGCAATAAGCGGTTTTTCCATATTGATAATAACGATAAATAAAATATATAGTACATGTAATCAGATCATGCAATCATTTATGACGAGCTTTATTGTTTTAAGTTTATAATATACGAATTAGTATAATAGTATAATTAAATAATATATTTTTTCGTGCATTATATAATATAACGCTATTACACTAACTTCTATATTATAATATAAAAATAGCATAATAGTATTAAGATATCAATACATAAGAATACATTGCGTGTTGAAGCTCTATCGTACCGTCAGCCTACTGGATGGCTCGATAACATCGGTCGAACAAGCGGCATCACGCGTCGAACACGCCTTGTTTTCGTGTGTGACCGTTTCTCGACGGCAAATGTAGTTCGAATTTCTGTCTTCCGTGGTAGTTGAGCGATTTTTTGTATTAGTGCAATTACCATAATTGCGGCTAATGCAATGTCCGCTGGTTAGACTACGATTCGCAGCGATTTTATCCTCATAATTGTAGTGGCATTCAAAGTACTGTTGCATAGGTTGAGCCGAACTGGAGCCATCTGACGAATGACAATGAGATGACAGTCGTCGCGGTTGCCTGAAGCTGTCGTCAGATGGCGGTGAGTACGTGTTGCCTGATGGCATTGATTATGTTGTCAAATCCTGCAAAGCAATGTATGGAGAACACAACACTAGACTGGAGCCCAAAAAGAAGCTTTGTAAATTTTTTCTTGAAAGACGAGATAGGTTTTTAAACTGACTAGAATATCAACTTATGCTACCCAAAGGATTCTACTGACTTACAAGTCGCTTAATTCGTGGAACAGAAAAAATTGTATTTGCGTCGGGTTTCAAAAAGAAATTTTGTTGTTTTTCAGAAGAAAAGCTTCCCAGCATGTTTCAACTGTTTTGAATTATTGTGAACTGTTTTCAACTGTTTTGAATTGAACTGTTTCCAACCGTTTTGAATCAATTCAACTAATTCGATAGTAGAAACATATCTCAATAACAATTATGATATTAAGTAGTAGTTTCATTGATTGCTGCGACACTTTCGAAAAATAAGCATTGTACCGTCGAACAAATCGATTTCCGTTCAAAAATGTGAGAAAATATTTAGTGACATTAAACGATCGTGATTCCTTTTATAGAGACGAATGTAACATTTTGGTTACTTTAATCTTTCACGTCTGTGGGTCATATGGCTGTAGATATCGGCCTGCCAAAAACTTGGAACTTTGCTACAACTGTCAAGTATAACGACGGACTGGGATATTAAATGTTCCTAAAGGCCTCAATTTTGACATGACTTATGTGGGTGGACAATCTATAGAACATAGCAGGATTAATGTCCATTATCCCGTTTTGTGTGGTCATGCATTGGAGGATAAGTCTCCGTTTATAATGGATAATGTCAGCCAGATAATTGTTATGCGCTGAAAATATTCGTTCGCAATTCCCCCGGGCAGTGCAATAAAATGGCGAAATCCAACCGTATAACGTTCTTCTACCGGTAGCAGTACTACTTTTGATGTTGCTGAATATATTTCAAAAATTTTGTGAGCCGAACTGTAGCCATCTGACGAATGACAATGAGATGACAGTCGTCGCGGTTGCCTGAAGCTGTCGTCAGATGGCGGTGAGTACGTGTTGCCTGATGGCATTGATTATGTTGTCAAATCCTGCAAAGCAATGTATGGAGAACACAACACTAGACTGGAGCCCAAAAAGAAGCTTTGTAAATTTTTTCTTGAAAGACGAGATAGGTTTTTAAACTGACTAGAATATCAACTTATGCTACCCAAAGGATTCTACTGACTTACAAGTCGCTTAATTCGTGGAACAGAAAAAATTGTATTTGCGTCGTGTTTATAAAATAAATTTTGTTGTTTTTCAGAAGAAAAGCTTACCTGCATGTTTCAACTGTTTTGAATTATTGTGAACTGTTTTCAACCGTTTTGAATTGAACTGTTTCCAACCGTTTTGAATCAATTCAACTAATTCGATAGTAGAAACATATCTCAATAACAATTATGATATTAAGTAGTAGTTTCATTGATTGCTGCGACACTTTCGAAAAATAAGCATTGTACCGTCGAACAAATCGATTTCCGTTCAAAAATGTGAGAAAATATTTAGTGACATTAAACGATCGTGATTCCTTTTATAGAGACGAATGTAACATTTTGGTTACTTTAATCTTTCACGTCTGTGGGTCATATGGCTGTAGATATCGGCCTGCCAAAAACTTGGAACTTTGCTACAACTGTCAAGTATAACGACGGACTGGGATATTAAATGTTCCTAAAGGCCTCAATTTTGACATGACTTATGTGGGTGGACAATCTATAGAACATAGCAGGATTAATGTCCATTATCCCGTTTTGTGTGGTCATGCATTGGAGGATAAGTCTCTGTTTATAATGGATAATTTCAGCCAGATAATTGTTATGCGCTGAAAATATTCGTTCGCAATTCCCCCGGGCAGTGCAATAAAATGGCGAAATCCAACCGTATAACGTTCTTCTACCGGTAGCAGTACTACTTTTGATGTTGCTGAATATATTTCAAAAATTTTGTACAAAATTATGAACGAATTTTTAATTGCGAAAATTTGTCGATATGATTAGACAATAATTATTAGGCAAGTTTATTGCACGATTCGTCTGATTCAAATGACAGAATGTTAGCACAATCACTAGATTTTAAGCTAACACCACAAGACAGTACAAAGGGCGCAAATGCGAAAAAAATTTTGGGAGGAACGGGGCGCAGTACGCTCAAAAAATTCTAGTGGACGGGACATAGCACATCTTGCAACCTTTGAATGGTTTTGTGCATATTGGTTACTGTATGTGGAGCACAATACAAAAATCAAGATTTGCGATGAATTCAATCGGGAATATGGGGATGCCTTTGATTTCGCACCTCTGAATTTGTTTGAAATAAACGACCCTTCAATCGGCCGTTTCTTCTCAACCTTTTTCTACTTTGAGGCATTGGCATGAAATTTGTGTTTTTGTTGGCTCATTTAAAATCACATAAAAAATCCAACTTAAAAATCCATAACAGAATGGCTCAATATGCAGAATGTTTCATGGCGGAACGACGAGAATCTCGGTCCCAATTGATAGATTGGCTAACTTGGTGACGACAAAAGATATCAAAGCCTTCTCAAGATGCAACATCAATTCTGAATACAATTTAATGTGACTAAATTTTTTACAATTACTGCTGCTTTACACCAATACAAAACGTTAATTAGCGCTCTTACGGCACCAATACACAGATAAAACTATATGCCTTCTTGGAACATTTTAGTTGGTTTAAAATCGGAAAGTATACTAAACTCTAAAATTTTAATCCAACGTTACAGCAGCATTTAATAATACTGTTTTATAATAGTTAAGTGGTTGTGGCAAAGATATGTCCTAGAAACAACGAGGAGAGAGGCAGAAAGACCTATGATTAGCTTTGTTATCATATTCAGTTTATGGTATAATATATAATATAAAAGTACGTGTATTACCAACTACCGTTGGGAGGTTAATACACTAAATTCAAGGAGAAATACGCAATTTTACCAAGCTCACAGCTTTATAAAATGAAGGGTGACCCATTGTATTCTTTTGCCTCAAAGAAATAAATTCCCTGTTTGTGCTTCCTCACTGCTTTTGGCAGTGTCCAAGGTAAGGTTACGGCGTCGATCGTCCAATCGAATTTCTATTATTTTCCGAGTTATATCTTGTGGCGGTTAATAAATTGACAATTTTATTAGCTAGGCGTTAGCATATGTAATTCTTTTTGTTTTTGCTTTTTGATTATTTTTTAAGTATCATTATAGTTCCATTTTCAGGGTGGTTGGGAATTTTTCCGACCGAGGCGCTCGGTAATGTTTAGTCAAAAAGTGGTTGTACTTCATGAAGACCTAAATGCAAACACCGACATGCTTAAATGTTTCTTATGGTTAAGCTATATTAAGCATCATTGTTCTACTAGCGATGTCACAGCAACTTAACTAAGTCCATAATCGTTCGAATTTTTATGCATTTGACGGACCTGTTGTAATGACTTTTTAATGATTGCACTCGCTGTTTTTTTGCGGGATTTCCTACCTCGCAAGCTCCCAAGCTAAAAGAATTAGCTTTGACGGAATAGCCCAAGCGGCCAATCACAATAAGAGTTTTCCACTGTCACGAATAATTTCACGAAGCATTGTTACAATTTTTAAATATGTTTCTTCTTTACAACTACTGTTTTAACGGCTCCTCCACCCCCTAATTGCAAGGGAGCCGTTTTTGCATAGGTTTTCTTTCTTTGTTGCACAAAGATACCTTCGACTTCAGTGCTATAACGTAAAACATAAAATTCTTTACCTGGCGTTTGTAATAGTTGGATTGATCGCAGCTTTATTTTTCACAAGTTCACTAGTAATCAATAATTATCATGATGCTGTAGCCAACCCATCGGTGTCAGCTTAGCATGTAGTTAAAGGTACGTTAGGTGTATTGACAAATACCTATCTTTGACCCTTTAGTGCTCCAAATTCCACAAAAATTCTTTACCTGGCGTTTGTAATAGTTGGATTGATCGCAGCTTTATTTTTCACAAGTTCACTAGTAATCAATAATTAACATGATGCTGTAGCCAACCCATCGGTATCAGCTTAGCATGTAGTTAACGGTACGTTAGGTGTATTGACAAATACCTATCTTTGACCCTTTAGTGCTCTAAATTCCACAAAACATGCAATTTTTGTACTAATTCTGCAACTTCATAAACAAGGTAGGTAACTCATATTATTTTATAGCATTCATATAGCCCGTCAACTCTGATTTTTTCTGCCCCCCCCCCGGATGTCGAAGACTGACTCCTCCTTCGGGATCTGGGTTACCTCTCTGGCACCTCGAACCCTTACTATGTATTATATGTATATATTTATATAGAATTCAATTTTTTGCCGGTGTTTCAAATAACAATTAAATAGAACTTATTTTCACTTTACCTGGGAATTTGCATTAGTTATATTATGCTAACTTTTATTTTGTATCATTTCTTGCACGTTGTTTCATGATTACCTCGGTCCATGTTGAAAGTGAGATAGATCAAAAACGTTAAATTAAAAAATTCGAAAGTTTTTCAACTCTTATCCTATGTGTAATACATTAAACGTGATCGTATTGTTTTAGTACCTGAAAGATTGACAACTATAATTGCTAAAGTGTTTTCGGTATATCTGATTTTTAGCAATTTTAATATTTCCAACGCATCTCAGATATTTTATATCTTGGTTCCACTTGTCACACCTGTGTGTATTGGTTTACTGTAGGAAGAATGGCACTCGTGTAGAGAAAGACTCTACGATAGTAATCAGCAATAAATATATATATATATATGTTTGGAGGAAAGAACAGCTTCGGGCGTGGCTACGGGTGGCTGACAGCCTCCGATTTAGTCTTCGGATTAGTGTAAGCTCTAGGATTAGTGTTCGGAAAATGTGAAGCGTAGACCAATAGTTATGCTTAGATTATCGACAGCGGTCCATTTTGCTCTTAACTTATTGGGTTACTCTAGCAGCTTTCTCAACACGAGTGCCCTAATTATAGAACATTAGACAAGAACAAACGCGCTGCTTGGCACAGTTTAACACATTCGAACAACAATTCAAATTGACAAAAGCCTTTTCTTTTAGCCCCAGACAGAAATTGATCTGTTTTAATACAGCCATAATTTATTTTGGTATGTTTCGACTCAGCCCGGCGAGCCAGTTCATAAAATCTCTATTTCAGTTATATTTATGACAAAACTTGTTTTTTGATATTTTGGGTTATCAATGGTAGCCAAAATTTGAGAACATTGTCCCCGATATATATCATTCGAACCGAATTGAGAGCTAAGTCGAATGGTGCGAAAATCAGCTGAATCGGTTCACAGGACCAAAAAGTCTTCCATTTATATCAAACCCTACGTCTAAGTCTAAGTTGCTATCCTCGGAACCGATTCAGCTGATTCTCACGCCAATCCACTCAGATTATCAATTTGATTCGAACGAATATGGCACATATATCGGAAATGGTTTTTTCAAAAATTTTGGGTACTAAGGGATCACTAGTAACCCAAAAAATCAAAAAAACTAGTGATAAATCAATACTTTCTGAACCAGCTCGCCAACCTGAACCAAATACGGTCAACATCATCGCGGTATCTTTAGAACTGTCCTATTTTGCTCTGTGGCCTAAAGGTAGGTACACCGAAGAACTAATACACCTGCTTTAAATATCAGTAAGCAACGTGTTGCTTGATCAGGCAACATATTACGAAACAAATCAAGCTTCGTTCACACATCCAGTTTATCACGTTAGCATTTTTAAACCTTAGAATTTGACCAGAGTCTAAATAAAATTTATTTTAAGTATTGGCAAGTTTTCCAAATTTGCCCTTTTCGTGAAACTGGGTTTTTGAACAAGGCAACACTAGGCAGCAGGCTATCGCTCTTTGTTTTAAACTGTATTTCTTCAAATTCTATCGATTAAGGGCCAGATTTTACAACACTTGGGAATTTCGGCGCCCGAAGCACTTCCGTATATTAGGATTTATGATTTGATTAAGATGTTATGATGGGCCAAGTATAATGAAAGAAATACAAATTTGAAGACAGCATGATTTTGATATGTTTTGGTGAGGTAAATTTAAATCGAACGATACGCAAATTCTGATCAAATGCGTAAAGAAAATTTTGGTATTCAAATGTTTATTTTTACACAACTACAGTTAGACCAAACGGCACTAAAATAGCGAAATTTCACGGTAGTTGGGATTTGGCCGATTGATGTGCCTTTATATTAAGATACTGCCTACCTGCATTACTAAAACAATCGCATTTGTCATAATCAAGTCTATACTTTCACTAACTTATCTGATCACACAATTTCTCGAATTGTAGGTATTGCAATAAAGCTTTGCTATTTACATGCTCATACATACAGAAAAAAATGAACAGTTAACATAATATAAATTCAAATAAACGACACTGCGATGTATAATTAAAAACAAAACACTAAATTTTCGTCTATATCTTTTTTTGTCGTCAAGTCTTGTCAATTTCTATTACGTGTGTACTGCAAGTTCTAATGCAATTTAAATTTGTACACAATATGGCAATTTGGGACATATGGCAAATCAGCGTTTAAGAAGGGAGTGGTATTTTGGTTGCAGCTGGCAAACGTAACCCTTCTAGGGGCTGTCCAATTTCTCTAATCCCAAAGTTTCCTGGGAAAACTGAGTATTTCAAACAGTCTTCCTGAATATAGAATAGATAATTCCTTGAGCCGTGAGTCCTGAAAAACCATTTAAATCAACCCGAAATGCAGGTGCTTTAGGAAAATGATTATTACAAAGTATTTTGAACTATATTTCAAGAAGATACATCAACAGGGTCGCTGCAGCAAAAGGTAAACTATAAACAAAAAGGCAAACTAATTCTAAGTATACCTTGCATATTGCAAAATATGTAGCTTCAAATACAACAAACCTTTCAGGCGATTCTAGCATAATCGAAAAGGCTAATTCTTAAAAGCAGTAACATTTTGTAACATGTCAAAAATAACATTTGCGTGAAACCTCGCCTCGTGATACTTATCGCTATGGCAGCCCGGCGAGGAATATTCCGGCACAAAACTGTGTGAAAAAAGCACCTTACTGCTCAAATGGTTCGTTAATTTTCGAGGCTATTCAAGCATAGAAGAGTAATTCAGCAGAACGTTATACATCATATAGTAAACTCGCCAAATGTGGGTTCCCCCCAAAAGTGGCTCACCATAGCGATATTTAAGCGGATATCTAACCACCTCAGCCTGTCGCAACAAATCTGAAAGCTTTGTTCATTTCCTTTTGGCTAATGTAATTCTCCTGCTTATTAGTGTAATTGCCTGCCAATGTATTATATACATTGTTGTGTGTCTTGTTTGTACTGCATTTTTTGCAGTCGACTAAGATTTTTCTGTCTATGCTGAAATTCATTGCATATTTAAACCGCCAGACATGTAAAGGTGGAATTCGCATCATTATAGTGCTGAGAATTTTGACAAGTATTGTCACCAAACATATTTGAATTCCGCTTTAAATGATTGCATAGATCACATGCTATAAACTTCCAGCAATTGTTTAAAAGCGGATCAGGCGAATATAAAGTGGGTCAAGGTCTATCAAAAGTGAGTTGAATAGTTTCAATTATATAAAACTTACCACAGTCATCCGTAGTGGATTCGAACGTCACCACATAACATTTGAGAGCAGAGTCATTAACACTGAGTGTCATAAGATTAGCTACCCTTCCCAGTTTCACCCTGCGAAGGTCCGTCCAAATGTTTGAACCTTCGCTTTATCAAACAGCTTCGACGTTCTTATTGCACATTAATTTATGCCATGGCTCAAGCCTTATCCCAGATATAGCCTGCAAAGCATTGGTACCCACGTGCCCAGATTAGGCAAAGAACACTTAAAAGCCAATTTTTCGCCATTTTCACCAGGAAGATGGGGTCGCTGCTCTCTTTGTTCAGGTAAAGGGCACGTCGTCGCGACTTTCGCTATCGTACAAAAAATTATCGAAATTCGTTCATCAGAAGATCGGCTATGAGTCACAGTGACAGACCAAAAATTCACGATTTTCCCCTGGCGCCTTCAATGAAAACTCGCTTGCTTTAGCTCGCTCCGCATAAATAATTGCCTGACATTAATTAGAAAGTTTGACAACTTTGCATTAAATACACACATATAAAATATAAATACAATCTTAAGTCCAGCGTATATATTCAAACCTTTTCGTATGTTTTCAATGAATTTAGGGTAAATGAACCAGATTTCCGGAATATACTCTGACTTCTGTTATTTGGTTGCGTATTGCGTACAGGTCACCCAGAATTATATATAAGTTTGCTGATACACTGAATACGATGGTCGATGGTTTGGTTATCTAGAGTCCGCGCACAAATACTTAATTCGTTGTCAGTTGTTTTCGATGGGTTTAAGGTCGACGGGGATTTTAAGATTTTCAATAGATTCAGGGTTAAAAGGGTTTTAGGGCAATATATACATCAAAAAACAGCTTGTTACAGGTGATTAAACAAAATGACAACATAAAAATGAAACCACGCTCGCTCTGTTTAATCGTCGCTTGCGAGTTTAGTTAATAAGTGGGTTTTTTCCTATAATCCCCCAGCTCGAAATTGGTTACTTTTAAGATAAGCGCAAAGTTTAGCACCATTCGACTCAGCTGCACGAGCTGAGTCAGAATATATCCATTTCGTCTAGTTGTATGACAATTTTTTATTTTTTTTGGGTTTCCAATGGTGGTTCCCAAAATTTTCAAAAAAACAATCTTTCTCCATAAATGTATACTTTTATGTAGTATTCGAACAGCGAAAACGACCTGAGTCGAACGGTAATAAAATCATTGCCATCGGTTCATGAAGTAACGACTTAGGCTAAGGCAAATCTTAAGACTAAGCCTAAGTCTTAGTCCAAGCCTAAGCCTTAGTCCATATTATGTCGCACCACGAAAGTCAAAAAACGCGCTGCGACGTAACTTTAAAATAACTGAGCATATGTTGAACAATGTCGTATTCTTAAATAAAATACCATGCATCGTTGTTATATGCTTTAGTACTTCACATATAACTCATTAATCGTCTTCAAACCTTATAATTTCATGTAATGTTTCATTGTACATATGTTATGGAAAATTCCGAAACCCCAACATTCCTGTTGGAGCATTTAGTTTGCGTTATGCATATGAGAAGCGGTCGGACATCTATAATTGCACATTCGCTGCCTGCAGAGGTCTATTTTAGCCCACAGGTGTTGAAAAATACAGGTAATCGTATGTATATACGCGGATCCCAATATACCCGCAACAGCGTCGCAAATTACATATATGTTAGTATAAAATGATAGTTCAAGCCAGGATCAGAATACACCGAGTAAGGCAACTGTCAAACACACGACACTAAGTTGTGCGCTCTTATATTTTAACCATTGAATTAGGGTAAACTCATTTTATTCCGTCACTTGCATAACTCACCGAATACCGTCACTTTTAGTTTGAACCCAGATATAATTTGATTGGGCAAACTGACATATTTCATTCGCACATCATCATATTCATCGATCGATTTCGCACACAACGATATGTTTTTTATTGCGATATGCTATTATTTAGTTTTTATGTAATTATATTAAAGTTAGTATGTTTTAATGCATTTAATATACGTGAAAATTAGTGATTTTGCTTAAGCAGAACTCGCTATAGCTAAGCTTGTAGGGCAAGGGCGAGTATAAGATTAATGGCAAAATGGAGGCCGTAATGTGTAGATTCAAAATTTATAAGATTCAAGTGACTGTGATCATGACAACCCAAGTTGTGCAGGGTTTGTCGAAGTACCCAAGAATATGACCTACTCACATTGATCCGGCACTACTTGCCTAATATCGTCACTTCCATATCCTAATATTGGCATGTTCATACAGCCATTTTTCTTGTATTTTTACCTAGTACAGTTGAAGTAATAACTGCGTACTGCACCATGCCATCATATCTGCTGTGCTGAACTGGTGAGGTGGTGCCAAATTGGACATTGATTATTTCTGAGTAGACACTAGTAATGTCATAGGTATAAACGTTTCATAAAAAGCTTAAAGTTGTGGATTTTGTATGTTGTGTACAAATGCATCTATTACTTATCACTCCGAAAGCTGGTCGCAAAGAAAGTGAATAAAGATATCGAGTGGATGAATTTTGTTGTTATAAGCTTTAAGCAGCGTCAATAGGTACCAGTTGCTTACAATAACGGTTTTGACTACATATTATTGCCATACATGGTCGTAGGGGGTGAAAATGACGTCGAACGCATACTAGTACCGTATCACACATCAAATTATCTTCAGCTTTTATGTTTCAATTTTTGCTCCTTTTAAATCGTATTGTGCTCAACGAACTACATGGACTTTAATCTCTGACAAATTATTGACACAGTGGCGTTTGGTGTAATATTTTCCAATGCTTATGCAAGGCTGCTGCTTCAGAAACAGTAATTAATGGATTTTGTCCCGGTGGTTTATGTCCACTATATTTCGAAAGTATTCCAAAGGTGGCATTTAATATATCGAAAGCAATAATGGGAGTACCATCAAACGAGTCTTCTGAGAAGTCAAACATAGAATCTTCCTGTGGTAATTGCAAACAAGTTTTTCAGCTGAAGGAATAGCGTCCGATCCATCAGCAGTTAGTGATGTTTTGGAATTACGTCTGGCTGGCTGCTTCAGCAACCTGTGGTTTCAACGTAGTATTCGATAACGTAGCACGAGGCGGACTACTTTCCCATTTAACCCGAGCAAGAAAATTTTTGCATCATTCGGACAGCGGTTAATTTAGCAGTAAACGAAGATAGTGCCATAAACGATCAGGGCAACGCTATCGACAATAGTAAACAATCGGACGAGCATAAGGATGATGAAATCGAGTTGACAAGATATGATGCTGCGCAGTCGATGCAAAACGAACTCCATTCTCCATTCCCGGATACTAGGGCATGTCCCCAGACACCACCTTCTCCTGCTTTTAAACTCCACTCGATATCCATCGCGACTAAGCTATAAAAGCTTTAGGGCACATGAAATCTCCAAAACTGCACGTAAATCCCAAAGCTTCGAATTCGACACCATGCTCATCGATCAGCACACGCACATGAGTCTCAGAAAAATATTTCTTACGCAATCACCAAAGAAACGGACGGTAATACGGACAGGGTTTGCAGGGTCTATGGTGTTGATTATGGCAAGGACAAGAGTGTTATTGACAGGTTGCAATGTTTGCGGTGTATAGAAAAGCAACTTGAGAACTGTGGCGGTGTAATTGATGCTACGACATTTTTCTGCGTTTGGTGTAGTCGAATAAAAGCAAAGGAATTTACAGCTTATCTTTAAATTCAATTTTTCTTTGACTCTACTTTTAGCTGCAAACACGATTCCTTTTAACTTGTTTCACTTTCAACTCCTGAAAAGGTTTATGGGCACATGTCACGCGATGAATATTCAGAATAGCTTTAACAAGGCTTCTTGAACCAGCACGTACATACAAACCTTAAACGGTGACCCAGTTTTACAGTGACATGTAGCAGCACGCAATATAATGTCCCATGCGTCTCTTTAATGTTAAAATTTAAGCATCTTACTATTCGGGATCATGCTCTTTGTTTATGACAGTAATAGGAAAATAAATGACGGTATTATGAGTCGATGACGGAAGGTGTCTGGAAAGTGACGCAAAAGGGTGAGTTGCAGAAAATCTTCACTACTTTTGGCGAAAGTGCCATAAATAGCTAAAGTTTTTATTAAGAGTGTTGTTTTTCCGTAGCACGCGAGCCAATACCAACAACAACAATTGTGCGAAGTCTGGACCTAATCGGCTAATGGGTTCCAGAGTTATGACATTTTAAACATAAGATCTTGTGTCGTAAATCCTTAGTTTTTGCAAAGTGACGATATTAAATGAGTTTACCCTACTTAGCCAACACATGACACATACTTTCCTAAGATAATTATAATACATGCGCCTACAGCTTTAACGGAATGGTTTAGCCGTGCTTTTAGTTACATTCGGAAGTTAGTTATGCAGCTTCGCGGATAAATTGCGAGTTAGAATGCCAAAGTTATTAATTAGATGAAAAACAGCAAATTCTGCTCAATGGTAAGAACGGTCGACAAAGAAAGCTTTTCGCCGTAGCGGAGAATGTGTAATTTAATTTTTTTATTATAATCCTAAACGTTGTGTTTCAACAATTATTCTCGGACAAAAAAATTCGTTTATGTGAAAATATAACAATAAAACAGCAAAACAGTTACAAAAGTTTACTCGATCTCCGATTTTTAATGTTTTACTTTCAGCAGTCAATAAAACTGATAATTTCAACTTCAGGTAACAAATAAAAAAATTTTTGTCGTTTGGTTGGTCAAATAAACCTTTACATTCAAATTTTCACGTCTTATAAAAACAAAAGAGATTTAGGAAGAGATGTGTTATGGTTTTGTACCAATTTAGAGATGATTCGTATATAATATTGAGTTCATATTTTAAGTTGAAATATAAACTTAACTTAGTTTGACGCAACTTAATCTTCAGGCGCATTCGTCAACATCTTTTTGTGTTTTACAGCGCGTTCTGTATTGCTATTGGCTTAGCGTATAAAATTTTTTAGCATTATGTACTTTAATTCTTGAGTTATTTTTCGTACAGCAGGTTTACATAAATTTTACTATAAATTACATAGAAGCAGGCAGAGAAAGCGCTTGACTTTAAAATTGTGGCTGCTTAATAATGATCGAACCAAGTCGGTATTAAGCTTGTGTTTCAGCACTAGGATTGGTGCATCCACCGGTATTCATCCCGCACAAATGTAATAGAGCTATATTTACTGTTATATGTCACTTAAGGTTACATATACAGTCAGAATTTCGAATGTATATTTTTTGAGTTTTTTACAGTTTGATATGAAACGGTAGGCTTATTACCAAATTACAGATAGCAACAATGATATTCGTATTTATTGTGGTTCGAAAAATCGTTGCAACAAATCATTGCTACAATATGTACAACCAATGGAACTAGAAAATTCATTAATTGTAACTTATTTATTATTCAGTAATTGTAAAATATATTTTCCAGAGAGATAACCAATATATAGCTAATGTACCTCCGGATATTTACACGTATATACAGGCATATACATACACAGCACACATACACAGACATTCATATATACACTCATAACATAGTTCCTATGTATGCTGTGCATACATGCAGGCATATGTTAACAGAATGGCTACATAAAGTATCATTGCGTAGCCGATATAGTTGCGTGTTTTCTACCTCGACAGATATGAATATATATTAATGATATGTGGCAAATCGCGAGTGTGGCAAATCTGAAGTGTTTTGGCTTTGTCGCGGCTGTAGGCATGGCGGCGTTTCAGAAGATTCGAGATTTGCAAGAATAAAATATAATATAATAAAATTTTATAAAATGACATATCATGAGCTGAGGCGGCAGTAGTTGCTAGAAACATCGCCGATGAGCTGTATTTTTAATTTATTGCTTTTCTTCTGTAAAAAGTTTAGTGTATGGTTAGAGAATCTCCAGCGTACATTTTCGCTGCGGTTAAAAATAGTGGCGTTAATAGACTGGAAACGGATACGTATAGGGGCGAGGCCGTTATATCGGAGATCGTTACAGATATTTCGATTAATTCCAATTTCAATGCTACTGCGTCGATAAATATGGGGTAACCGATATCTTATTTCATCAGATAAATTCCACAAGTTTTAATAAGACCTTATGAAATTTCTTAAATTTGATAATAAGCTTTCATGCGTTAATTTTAATAAGGTTTTGCGCTACGTGTTAGATAAACTTTGGACAAGCTACTGCCATTTATTATACAACAGCTATAGCTATTGTCAATAATTCCAGGCTAATCTTGTATAAAAGAAAGTTAATAGGGAAATAACCGCTTTGTTGTTAACATAAATGAGAGAACTGGCGTGAAGCGCAAATCGACTATATTTTACAGTGATCGTGAAATTATAAGTACATGATGTAGCTTGAGTTTAAAAAATTAAACCGAGATTTTAGTCCTCTGTTCAACAAGTCGTGTTAAAATAAAAATTAAAGAAGAACACTTGATACACAGGTATTTCCGACATAGTTGCAAATAAATACATACATAACTGCAGCCGAAGTAACAAAGTTTATCAGGGAAGCATTGTCAAGTTCAACGGATACTAGAATAAGCGCCCTACGGTGAGCAATTACATCATTCCAATGAACTGGATGCTTTGCTGCTTTCGATGCTGTAAGTTCCGGTGCTAAAAATGTACCAAGTTATTTTGCGGTTGTTAATGTTTGTGAAACGAATATTAAAAATGTATCCGATACAGAGATGCGCTGCTGGTAAACTTCTTTTTACCTAGATTATTGTCGGAAAATTAATTTTAACATTTCTCAATATAGAAAACTAATTTCCTAGTTTAGAAGCACATATTCCAAGCTAGTGGATCGACTTCCCATATTAGGATGCCGAAACAATGGAATTTGCCATATGTTCACACATCATTTACGAGTTTGGCATATTTCCCCTATATCTAAAGTTGGGTTACGAAATCCCTTTAATTTATAGCACTGCTGTTCGCGGTACCGCCCAGAATCATTGTACTTAACAATACTGCAACACACTGCTATTACTGAAAATATGCTAATATTTTCAGAATATTCATATCACCCCATGTACAAAATTTTCATTAGGCGATGACGGAAGCACGAAATATGACTATTAAGTGCCAAATTTAAGTAAAAGTGTATATGTCTTTGCCCTTTATACATGTCAGTGCGGGTTCGAAAAGATAACACATACCTGTAATTCTTTTTAAATATTCGTTATAAAACTGAAATTAGCTTACATTCTTGGCGCCAAAGCGAGCCCACGTCAATGCTGTTAAGGTCTAATTTACAATTTATATGATGAGCTTAGCCTGTTAAGTATATATTTTAACTCTTTTTACTAAGTACCTGAAAATTAAAACGTATTAAATATTAACAAGTTATTTTGGGATGCGGATATCGGTTTTAGTTTCGTGGCATTAATAGGCAAAGCGACAGCCGTGCAGTGATGCCACTTCCAACTTAGAAACGCTTTTTGCCATTCTAAGCAAGCTCGTGCCCATATTACACGAGGGCACATAGAGAAAACTTGGCCTTAGTATCTTACCCACGAAGATTATACGGCGCACTGGGATAGTACCAGCGACATCATACTTATGAAGCGTGCCGCAAAAACACTACGCCACTCCACCTCAAGTATCTGAAAATATCAATTATGAATGCATTACACTAAAAATTTGTTCAAGTTTTGTACCAATTTCGACAAGAGTTCTATCTTGATTGGCTTCGGCGGGGAGCGATTTGCGCCGGGAGTGGAGGTAGTATGTATGGAGGGCCGAGCTGTCCGGCGAGAAGGCTAGGCCAGGGGTAACCCCAATTTCTCCATTATCCTCAATTTTCCTCATATTTTTTCTATTTTCTACAATTTTTTCTCAAAACTTCTGCAATTTTGCTCATAATTTATTAAAATATTTCTCGTCTCTTCACCGCATGTGAGGAAGAGCGAGGGTACTGGGCCTCATGGAGTAGATAAATGTAGCATAGACACCCGGTCTGACACCTAAAGCAGAGGTAATTCGTTACTAACTCCCCATGGTCATCAATTGATTCAATATCTCACCAACACCTTCTTCCTATTAAGAATCTGCCTTATAAAAGCAGATCCAATGTTTTCTCTGCTAATTTCCAAATGATCTAGTAGCAGATTCAGATTGGTTTGTTTCCAATACTAAAGCACATCCAACGCATGAACATGAACAGGTGTGCCCTAATGCTGCGTCGTTTGTTTAGTACTACTTTAGAATATTATCTTGCCGTGGCTTTACACCAATTTTAAATTGCGCAAGACAAACCAGAAGAAATGATAGAAATATATACCATTACTATGATGAACTCGCTTCGCTAGATGTCCCTGAATCAAAAAGATACTGGAAAGTAGGACCTCAGATATATAAATTTGGTGCAGATTCGTCAAATATTCTATCGACAGCGGTGTTTACAACTCATCCCTTGAAAAACCTAAACTGCTCAGACGATGCAATTTTACCTACCAACCCGATAATGCTACTCGTTTCCAGTATCAAAAATCGATTTCTATCAATGGCTAACCTATCATTTTACTCCAGCTGCCTGGATAATTTAGGTCCAAAAGTTGTATGCTACCATGCGAATGGAATGGACCACAAAGGAATCACCACCGTTCTGCTAACCAAAACTTTTTCAAAATTTAATAAATTATATGTCTTTCTTGGTTGATCTAAAACTCCTCAGTTAATGGTGTCAGATATAGGTATATTTCAGACACAACCCATATTATTCACATTTGTAAGCCAAGCGATAAATTCTTCCTGTTCATGAAACTATGATGCAAAGATGTTTAATATCGCGTAAATGAATCACTAATAAAGGCAGTTTATTCTGTACCCTATTCCGCTTTTTAGAATCATAAAAAGACTTCGCTCTCGAACAGGAATAATATATGTTAGCCCACCCCGAGGTCCTGCTCTATCCCCCTGAAGGTACCCCCTAACCTACCCCTCCTCTTCGAGCGCCCCATCCCCCTACCCCGCGCCCTCCCCCGATGTGTTCGGTAAATTTTAGCAAAATTTGGTAAAAATTAGCAAAAATAAGATAAAATCGGTAAAGATGGGTCATCAATAGGGGATTATCAACTTTTTCAGCGCCTCTATAGGACTTCCTCCGCCGACCCCGGATACTCCACGCTCACCCCCCCCCCTGCGCGAAACCCGGAGCGTCAGCATGTATGACTTATAAGTCATTCAACCTATTAAACACGTCGTTTCAAGTTTTAAAGCTACACTGAGTATGCCGCTGGGTCTGCAGCACGCGGCAGGGGTAAAAATGATAATCTTCGTTATGTATCAGAAATAGTCAAATCATAAACTTTTTCAATTATATTTTGAACAGAGAGCTATAATGGGTCTATAGGTTTCTGGGGTTCCTGGATGCGATAACAGCTGTTGTAGCTGCGTGGCATGCATCAAATATGGCAAACGCTAATGGCCTGCCGCATGCGTCGTCAAAATGACCTTTAAATTGATATTTTTTTAAATTGGAGATTTGTAAATTTCAAAGATTTGCTACTTATTGGTAATTGGTCCAAGAACTATAGGAACTGTGGTTTTAATATGTGCTAAGAATGGGTTTATTGTTGCCATAAGGTATAGCTAGAGCATACATCATTGTTACAACAGATTTTCAAAGGGGCTTTAAAGAGCATAACGAAAGTTCACTCGGTACCTTGCAATAGATACGAGCGTAACCGAGTGGTACTCACTCCGTTTCCTTTCGCTATGCTACTAACTAGTATATTATTTGTTCTTAAAATAACTTGTTCTAATCTAATCCTAATATTTAAAGATTTACTCTAAAATATACGACGGAGTTAAGACTAAATGCACAAAATACGGAATAACAAAATATGCTAATTTTAGTTTGAAACATGACTGATGGCTCTCTGCTAATGATAGGCGCAGTACATATACATTAAAATCTATGAACATATACACGTGGGCCTTCAATTACATTCGCCAGCAGTAGCCATTAGAACTCTCTACAACTGTTCCATTGAAATTGGTGAACATCAGAACAAATGACTTAACCAGCATTTCGGGTCATAACTAAAATATACCCGGCTTTCCAAAGTTTTGTTGTGCTTGGCAACAAATATGTACTTTATATTTCTGATATTTAAATGGTGCATTAAGAATTACGTAAGCCTTTTGACAAAGCTACCTTGGTTTCTCGCAAAGGCCAAAAAATTATTTTGGTCGCGGAAAGCCATGATTGGGGCGTAGCTGCTGGAATATAAAGGATCTGTTTTATATGTTTTCGAATGTGTCCGAGCGTTGCTATCTGTCTCGTTCTGTTTCCGCAAACGACGGTTTCTTCAACAATTACTAGGTCAACATCCCTTTCACGGCACAGGGTCAGTGTCTTTCACCGGCCAGTCTTTATCAACTCCCCCGCGGTGTCAATAGGGGCAGTTTCTCGAGGTGAGCAATTCTGCTATTGGTGTTGGCAATCTGTGCATTTTGCGCAAGAATGCCGATTCGAACCTTCTTCAAGCCTCGCTACAAACCGATCGCTACAATCTATGACGTTCCCGTCTCGGATTTTATGCTGTCGGCAACCGACGAAATGATATTATCAGGTAGTGATGTTGAGTTATTAATGTTACACAGTTTGCAGGTACATTGCAATTTTGGAAGTCTATTTTGTGTAAGGCTGACATCCTAAATTGTGTCAACTTTTGATATAGTCAGCCCATTGCTTCCACTCCACCACAATTTTGTTTCAAAAATAATGCTTCAGTTTTTGCCAGGTTCGTTGTCCCGGAAGCACAAAGCCTCGTTACACGTGGAGTTGTTAAGTCGGTTTCCCATGTGCCTTTTTGTGTCAATCCTCTATCTGTGGTCCAAAATTGCAGCAAGCCTGAGGTAATTTTGGACTGTTCTTATCTTAATATCTACTTGAAAAGATTCAGGTTTAAACTCGAAGATATTCGCGGTGAGTTAAATTATGTGGAGCCCGTCTGCTTTTTGTAAGTTTGATTTAAAATCGGGTTACCATCACCTGGCGATCGACGACAGTTATCATAGGTTTTTAGTTTTTCAATAGAGGATCAAATTTTACGAGTATACATGCTTACAGTTCGGTCTTTCGTATGGTAAGTTCATTTTCATGAAATTTATTCGTCCACTAGTGCGGAAATGGAGAGAGAAGGTTCGCTTGTTTTCGACAATGGGCTTTGGATTTCAGTATCGGCCGCAGCTTTACTTGAGTATGTTGGCTTATTTACCTACGATTTCGATAAAGCAGGGTTTACAGTAAATTTAAAAAAAGTGTCTCATATCCGGTTGCAAACATAAGTTTTTTAGGGTTCCATTTACATTTTTGGCTACTACAATTTATATTACATGTGACGAAGTACACAGTTTATTACAGTTGTTGCATCGTATTGAGGCATCTAGGGTTGTTAGTAGTCTATTTCATTTTACAAGCGGCAAGAAAGCTGGTTTGCAATTGGTATATACTGGGTGATATGATCATTTTACGTGCACGAGGTTATACGGGTTTGTAAATCATGGTTTCCTCCAGTCGTGCATAGAACTCAACCCTCTAGCAATGTCTGATATTGAGTTCTGGTTGAAAATTTAGTCGCTTTGTCACAAAAATCGTTTGTTCACGATTTTTCGCAAGTTAAATGCTTGTTGTTTATGCGATGCATCAATTTTGCAGCCATGATTTCAAACCAATCTTTCGAAGCTTATTATCGCAACCTTTTGTGCATATAGTAAAGGAACCAGATGCGCGACACAAATTTGCAGTGATTTTTTGACAAATTATTGCACTCTGAGTTAAAGTCAATTTATTAAGCAACGGATAAATGGATTCCCATGAAATTTTGAACTGTGTTAGTTATATTATTTCTTTAGTGGCAAATAAATTTTTATCATATTTCGCTCGTTGATTAAGAATTTATATCCTGTTAACTTAAGAAAACCACGGATTGACGCACATTTAGGGGTTGGTTTTAATGTGCGTCAGGCTTTTTCATTGTGCGTCAATTGGGTTTTAATGTGCGTCTACCACATTGTATTATATATATATTAAATAATGTTTATATTTGTGCTTAATATAACAAGTATATTAAGTTACCACATTTGTGGGCTACTAGCTCAGCAATGAAAGAATTTCATACGGCTTTAGCTTCTCTGATTTTTTTCGAATCTATAATTGAAGCAGAGCCTGGATGCTTTTATTTACAGGATAATCACGCGACGCATCGCATTGTGACTCGTGGAAGATTAAAATTACAGAAAATTCGAAGCTAAATCAGAAATAAGCGATTCATTCACCTAACAAATTTGATCACATTTGCGCAGCAATGCTAGTCTTCGCTTTAAATTACATAAACTAAACAATCTTAATTGTCCAAAATTGAACTTCTGTTAAAAGTTACGCTGAGTCGAGTGTAATTTTCTAAGAGAAATGTGTCTCAGCCGTATTTGGTGTGTAGATGAAAATCCCATATCGAATGGTTGAAAAAACATTGTCATCGAACTTCGAACCATGGCGTGGAAAGGGTTTATACCACTGGACCGTGCGTCATTGTAGGCTGAACAAATAAATGTGTATGCTGTATATATACTATGCTCTACTGTACCATACAATCCGATTAATACGCTCTTGAGACGACGTATCGCATTCTTCTGGCTTTGTTAGTCTTTATCTCATTAATTAACCCTCTCGTGCCCGTAAGGTCCAAATGGACCCAACGTACATTGCGACTCGTTGTGTTTACTGAGTTTGTCGTATATCGTACGTTTGAACGTGCGTTGTTATTCGGTCGCATTGTGAGGTTCCTTAAGGAACCGAGCAACAGCTGTCAGATAGCTCACTGGTTTGTGTACACAAGTTTCAACCGTACGTTTCGGGTTCGATCGCTGGCGCAGGCTTTAGTTTGTCAAACGTTGCACGATGCTCAAATTAATTCGGGCATGAAAGGGTTAAGAAACTTGTCTATCAGTCCGTTAGCAAAATATAAGTCGTACATTATAAATATACACATATTGTTATAGCCTGTTTTAGTAAAAGACGCTTTTACAAATCACCATTCAAAAAACAGCATACCTCCACTTTTATGATCACGAGCAGGCTCCACTAGATGGAAAGATTTTGTTGAAATAATGAAGCTTAGCTGCTGATTATATATCCTTCCTGGCGCAAAGGTAAATACACTGTTTCTTAAAACCGGAAGACTGTGGTTGTGATATAAATCTGTCATTGCGTTAAATTGTAAGCCAATATAAAGTCATCAATGCAAACGGCAAGACGAAATAGCGATTAAACTATTATTTTTACATCGCTTAACCACTCGGTCATAGAACTGACCATCCCAACTCACTGTTTACAGTATATTTACAACTAGTGAAGCTCGTTTGCGAGCCAGAATTCGAGTGGGTAGAACAATCCCCCGAAGTCTGTTGTAGAAAGCACACATAAACAAAGCCTACACCCAGTACGCAGGTGCAGCATTATATAAACCGTGAGTGATGAGTCATAGTTACGCCCACCTCTTTTGATAGCCAACGTATACAGTAGACAAAACATCATACAACGAGTATAAAAACAATCAACTAACAATTTAATAATTCAATAAACCCCTAAATTGACCGTGAAACCAACGTTAAAGAATTCAAACCGACACTTGAGAAAAATCTCATTTTTCATAACAAGTATGAAGCAGAAGTGTGAAAATATTTGCCACACAATATTTTTGACACTCGCAATCAGCTTGTTGGCCCAGAAAATCCCCATATACGACACTAAAACCAACAATAAGCACACATTTAGGTGCATTTCCCACGACTTTGCACCAAATATGAAATTTGGCGCCAACTATAAGCTTATAGACTCCAGATTGCGACGTAGTTGAAAAACTTGTTATATATTTTTGGAAAGCCCTGGTAAAGCTACATGGAATAGGTTTATTAGTTTGCGGATGCCTCGTTTACTTATTGAGAAAAGTCGCAAAAACTGGAGGGGGTGCGCGAAAACTGGGCCAAAATGACGTCATTTTGCCCCATAACTTTTCCCACGGGAGAAAATTCAAAAATCGGGCTCCATCACTACACGTAAATCGACCATTGCGGTTCGAATGAGCTATCTTGCATCAAAATCCGCCCAACCGTTATCGAGATCCAGGTGCGACATACACACACAGGCAGGACCTCCTCAACCACCCCACAAGAGCCAAAATTGAAAATTATCGTTCCACTCGAATTCGAATATATATATGTATATATATTAATATATATAGATATATATACATATATGTATATTTCAGCAGGACAAGCAGTTTTATAGTTGTGAAACCAAAGCAATACCAAAGTTATTTCAGATGCTGCTGTTTGAGATATATAGGAAAAATTAAACTAAATCCTGTGTTGTCGCAAATTTAACTAAGATTTTACATCTGAAGAATAAAGAAATTATAATTGCTGGATTTATATATACTGGCTAATCCGTTATATAATAATGTGATAAAACAAAAACAATATTTCGCTTTTTTCATGAAAATCAACACAATGACACATATTTAAACAACTAGCTACATACTCAAACTGCGCAAAACTCAATTTAACAATTTAATGCCAATGCGCAGCGCGATATCCCATGTTTTACGGTGTGTACTGTTTATATCAAAGTTGAGATTTAGCTTTTTGGTTATTTTTCATGTTTTAACGTAGAATTCTCGAGTTCGTTGAGATCTCGTTGATCGACGGCATTAGTATATTATTTAAAACAACAGTTTGGCTTTTAGAGCAGTAAATTCGATAAAATGCGCAGTTTTGCGTAAAACATAGTTTTATAAAAAAGAATAACTCGTGATATTTTGCGGAAAACTTGCAGGCCCCTAGTTGTGTCTTTATCAAGCTGTGGTTATCTGCAAACTGGAAATGCGAGTCCGACAATCCAAATGATTTTCTACTCGTTTCCTAATTGAGCAGCGTTTTTTCTTTTTGTCATAGGGAGTAAGATCAGTACCGTCTGTACGTCCGTCCGTCCGTCTGTCGAACTCCTCAATAACTACTGGGCCGATTTAATTTTTTGTTTGAAAGGCCTAATATTCTTCAGGTGTAAGAGTATTATAGATTTTTGTCAACATTTGTTTTAGTTAATTAGTAATTAACTACTTAGTTAAGCGTGCCAGCATATTTTTAGCATTTTCAAAGAAATGTTGGTTATTTTCCAATGACTAATTAGTTTAAAGCTATTATTTTGGTGCTTATACTACAACTCGCATCTTATTGATTACGAATCTGGTATTGATTACTATTCGAGGTCTGTTAAAACATATTAATTTTAAATCATGTAAATTATAATTCTATATCAAAAACTATTCATTAAAAACATGTTAATTAGTCAGTTAATTAGCTAATTACTAATTAATTATTAATTTACTAATATTTTGAAAATTTCAAACTGCTCAGAAATGAAAAATAATTTCACGCGATGGTTTTCTTTGTCGCTAATCACAATATGATATTTCTGAAGCTCAAAACTTTGGCCGTATATGCTAATTGTGGTTTATCATGTATCCCTGGCATCTAGATATATAATAAAAATCCACGAGATATAATTCATAAGCCAGACGAGAACAGTTAAACGAAGCCAGAAGCAGTAAAAGGCACATCTAACGGCCTATATCATTGCTACAAAATAGTTGTCCTTCTTTTCCATACTTTTCCAAGCTACCAATTAAGTTGTCTTTCTTTTCTATAAATCTGTGTATTTGATACAAAAATTGGTTACATTCAAATTAGTCCACTGAACGCCCAACAGTAGTTGGGAGTAACTAGGTTTTATTATTTCGTATATATATCAGGTTTTTATTTTTGTAAATAGTTTGGTTTTCAAATAAAATTATTTATACTATTTTCACAGTAGTTGGGATTTCGCTGATTAAGGGCACCTCTGTATATATAAAAGAATACAAAGATTGCAAATCTGATGAGAAGTCAAGTTATACAGTAATGTTATATCGCTGTCAAAAAACTAATAGCGCAATGACGTAACGGTACAAACAACTCAAATCTGTATGCATAAAGTCATTAATAAAAATGGTGTACATAAAACAATCTATCTGTCGTATCGCAAGAACTTTAAAATCTTAACTTCGTTTTAACTAATTATATATTTGCAGTTGTTAGGAAAGTTTCGATGTTATAGAGTAAAAACAACTGCTTGTTTTGTTGGTTTATTACTAGTTAGTTGAAGACGCAAAACGTTGGATATATTATTAGTAAAATTTCTGGGTAGACACATACACATGTGAATATTACTAATTTAAGAATATTTTATAACGCTACATATTATAACGTCAACTCTTGTTAATATGAATTTGCAAATTTTGAGAACTAAAGTCACATGAATAACAAAAATAACGACATGAACCGTGTATAAAAACGCAACGTCACATAATTAATTACATTTAGACTACAACTGGCGCAAAGACAAAATAATTTTAGTCAATGAGGCCTTTTTGTGGAGTGTTTAGGAATTCAGTTCGTGTTCACTGAGCAGAGCAGCGAAAATTGGCCTGGGGCGGGCAGTATACAAAACGACGTGCGACATTCATTAATTAAGGGCCAGTTTTTACAGTAGTTGTTTATACCGGCAGCCGCGGCGCTTCAGTTATACTAATATGTTCTGTTAGCGCTGATAGGCCTTGGACCACTTTTGCAACGCTGCTAGTGCGTATATTGCTATCAGCGTGTACGTTTAGCATTTAGTTTATTCAACAGGTAGGTAATTACAACTTATATTTCCCCTTTGCCGCATGAACTAACCTGTATTCTGTGTAATGTCGAGAAAGATTGCCGCAGCGGCGCATTGAACTTGGAACGTTTAGTTGCTAACCAGAGTGCTATCTATGAGCTACTGCTCGGTGCCTTAGAGCGAAGAACAACGCACATGCAAAAGCACGACAAACACTACAAATGTATCGCAACACAATGTACGCTGTATCAAATGTGAGACATTATGTGGGAAAGGGTTAAGTATATTTATACGCTTCTTTAAAAACATATTCCATTACATTTAAACATTAGTTCTTAAGTTTGGGCCCTTGATAAGTTCCCGGTGTATACACCGTATGAGGTACACCTGCGTTCTAAGAACTAATGCTAACTATATATTTTCGACATAAAAATAAGACAAAAATGATATTATTTTGGTAGCAAGAAATGAATAAATGCAATATTCCAACGGATGATGAATTTTTCGAACGCGACACATCGCGGCATTGAAAAACACGTTGGGCATTGTGAAAAAACTAAAGTATGCATGCGTTAAAGCAGTTTTTATTGTAACTTGTAACAATTATGGAACAGTCTGCTGGATATGGCTAAAGTGGTTGTTTAATTAATCATTGTGGTATAAAACAACGTGTGTTTATCTAACAGCACCAGGTGGAGTGAATGGGCCGAAAAATCAGTACCAGACCAACATAAATTCAAATTCAGCTTTTCAATACAAATATTTTAATAAAATTTCAAAACAGGGAGCCTGCCGCGATTGGTAATAAAATATGCGGGATACCAAAAGTGTGACAGCATGAACACATTTCCGCTAATTTGGCTGGAATCACCGTTATCGGGAGAGATTCAAGTCCAAGACACTTTAAAGTACTTATCCGCCGCTATCAAACACCAAGCCATGAAAACTGCTATTTTTAAATTCTCAATAGCGGCAAACAAGTTCCTATCCTGTAGAAAGTATATATTTTTGTGCTAGATGTATATAGTACGCACAACCAAATTGAGGCACTTATTGCACACTTTGTCGAAACAATATCTACGACATTAGGTAACAATAAATATCTTATGAACGGGTAAATCAAATTTTCACTAAAATGGGGTGAATTGGGGTCAGGCGGTATTTTGGAAGAACTTTTACTAGTTTGAAACTTATCCTGTTTAGCAGCTAGTGAAACGGTTAGATGTTTATTAAAACCGACTATTAATACATTATTACTCTATGTAAATTAATCAATACATGTTGTCATGTTGATAAGCTGGGGTTCTCCTGTAAAAGGGTTTCTATCTTACATCAGGTCGGAAAAATATCAAAAATAAAAACTGAAAAGGAATAGAACAATAAAACGTGCGCAAACATACAATACATATATGTGCCAAACTGCGCTAATGGAATGCTTCGAGTTATCTGGTCAGTGCTACTAGATCCATTGTTTAATGAAGAGATGATTAGAAATACCAAACCAAGTATGAGGCTACATACCCATTTTATTTGTATAGTAGGCTGCGTCGAAAAAAACGAACGTAATACAGGTTAACATCTCAGATAACACATAAAAGATAAAAGTTAACAAATAAAAGCTATGATTATCACTGTCTATAAATTAGTGTACCACTACACTACAAAACCTACATACCACTGTTGCCTAGTAGCAATATTATACTCTGCAAAGTAATACTCTTACAGATTGCATTCACATGCTTTGAATTTGTATACATTGTATCAGCACATCAACTAAACTGCTAGGTAGGGCTAACAAGTTCCCGGTCGTTACAGCTATTGCTGTGTGGTGGTTCGTCTAGTTAAATAACAGCGATTGTTTACGCTGAACTTTAGTATTCACTAAATGTGATTTCATGTTTTGACATGGATGAATTGGTTTACATAAACACTAGAATTATGGTGCTTAGCGCTAAGAAGGGCAGACTAAAAATTGAACTTATAGCTTCAGATATAAAACTAGCTTTAACAGTGATCTGCGGAAGTTTGGGTTCTTCATCGCAGGTCAGCGACGGAATAATGGAACGTTGTCCTGAGACGAAGTTCAATAACCTATGCATTTGTAAATACACCTTCCATAAGTACCCAAGTTTACTGTTTCGATATCTAAGACTGCATATCAGTTAAACAATGTAACTATGCAACTTCAAAGAATAATACCCAACAATAGGGGTTTAACCGACGAGAACTGGCTCGACTCATGAAACAAAATAGAAATTTCAAGATTCAAAATATCCAAATGCTGAAAGACTTAAGAGGTGATCATGTGTTGATTGTTCAATCAATTCTAGCTATATATAACCTAAGCAATTACTTAATCCGATGTTTACTTGTAAAAGGTAAAAGACTAAAAATGTAATTTAAAAATACATAATCTAAAACCTCTTTATACGTATGCTTCAAAGCTGTTGCGTCAGCTGAATTATTTATGATTTGCAGTTTTTGCAAAAGAGATGTAAAACGAAAATATCCTTCTTGTTCAGTGATACACATATATTCAAGAGCGGGAGCGCGAAATATGGTCTACTCTGCACTAAATCTAGGAAAAGCTATTCCGTCATGATTCTGAACGAAATGGAACGCATTAAACGTTTTTATATCTAGTATCTCGCAAGCGAACATGAAACTGAACGAGTATAGTTTCATTTATAAGCCGTGTACCTATAGGGCGTAGGCACTTGTAACATGCTTTGTGTTTGACGTATATACCACACTAAAACCTCTGTAACACTAAACAAGTTGAAAACCTTTAATCTTTTTCGGATCCTAAACCCATCGAAACAACTGAAAACGCATGAAATATTCGTGCTGGTCTCTAGATAACCAAGCCATCGTATTGAGTAGAGGCGTAGTATTCACATAGATAATTCTTGACGCGCAGTACGCAGTATATAGCCAAACTGCTGAAGACAGACAGTATTTTGGAAATCAGGTTTATTGACTCTAAACAAATTTAAAACCTGTGATGAGCCATAAAATATCCATGCCGGTCTGTATATAACTCAACGGTTGTATTCAGGATCCCAAAACCTGACTCTATTGTATATACTATCATTTATGCCCTGACGTAATACGCAACTAAACCACTGAATTGTCGGGCAATATGCCATATTCATGCCAGGCTCTGAATAGCTAAATGATTGCATTCAGCAATCCCAAAGCTTAATATATATACCCCATCCTTTTTGCCCTGACATAATACACACCAAACTACTGAATTGTTTGGTTCATATACCATGCTTTATGTCCTGACTATAATACAAAAACCGGGTTCATTGATCCTTCAATCAGCGAAAACGTTTGAAAAAGCGTGATGTATATATTCGTTCTGGACCTTAGATAACCAAATCGCGCATTTAACGTACCAAAAACCACACATATACGCCATTTTTATGCCCTGCATGAGAAACATAAAGCCAAACAAATGAAAACAGAACACATTTAGAAAATCAGAATCGGAGACAGTAAATCCTTTGAAACCGCATGAAAATGTACAGTATACTCAATTTGTGGATAACAAAGCAACCGTGTTCAGTGTGCTTTATCCGGCGTTCATGTTATAATGTCCCCGCTGCTTGGAACTTTTGTCCCGCTGTAGTCGCGACCCTATCGTATAGTCTGAGTGTCATGGTGACACTCAGACTGTAAATACCCCTAGGTGCTACATTTTATCTTTTCAGTGTCGTACGCACCCGTAGCTACCAATTTGGCGCGAACAAGTATAACAGACACCGTCTATAGCTAATGCGCTTTATTAGTCAATGGTGGTATGTAGTCTTGTTTAAATTCTCGATATTTGTATCTAGGCCATATGAACGTTGAAGAAATAATGCCACATACTGTCAATAAAACTGCAAGAAGACACGGTGTGTTTGACACTGTCGAGATGTGGCAACACCCCTAGCTAGCTACGTTTGAAAAAATTATACTACACACGGGGGTGTCTACGACACCCTGTTGTCGGCAGGGTGCCTGACACTGTATAGTGTACATAGGTTCTAAACGTTGGGCACATTATAAAGTCAACACCGCATTATAACTTAATAGACATTCGTTGTAACCTAAAATGACCTAGTAAACACGTCAAAATATGAAAAAATTCGAATTTCTGGGAAAGGGTCGATGAAAAATATCCGGTCTCACAGCGGCCATAACAGAGCTGTAGATCTTGACCAGCTTATTTTGTGGTGGTCTCAGTGTTAAGTCTGAGTCGCGAGATATGGGCTGTGAAACACTGGTTTTGGTATGACCAAATTTGACAAAGACAACTTAAAACATACATTTTGGCACTTTGACTAAGAATATGAGGTCATAAACGTGCAACTAATGCAAGAGTGAACCACAGCAATTAGCAATTTGTAGTAACTAATGCTTTTAAAGTCAGAGATATATTGACGCACACAAGCATTAGTTTTATCATGAACTTCGCAAGAACTGCTAAACCATAAAATAGCCAAGATAGAACTCCTTCAGTTAGGTTTCGTCTGTTTCTGAAACATCAGAGGGGCTGACAGAGAGTATAACAAGGAAAGGCCCGATGCAGCGTCGGAGCCATTCGGGAGGTGAAGTTCCCAAGTTAAAGTTTTGTTTGGCGGTGCCAGTTTTACTGCGTTTCTTTTGTCTGTTCGTTTTCACCTTGGCTTCTTTTTCAGATGTCCAGGTGAGTCTCTCGCAGTTCAGCCTGATTCTTTTGTTTTTCCAATTTTTTACGCGCAAAAGACACTGGAGTGTCCGGAGGATGCTCCGCATACCCGTAAGTGCCCGTGCCCAGGGAAAGAACAAAACCGCCAAAATTGAACGTCTCAGATAGGTCCCACCCCTAATCTCGACCGGTTCCCCCACCCGGGCAGGAATTTTTTATAAGCGCTCGGTGGGTGGACAGTATGTCAAGATGAATTGGTCTTGGGGGAAGAACAAGAAAGAAAATGGGATACGGAAGGTTTACAGGGATACCGGATGTGGAAAACCTGCTGAAGAAAATGAGTCCGATGGAGAGTATCGACCTGCAGGAGAGCATAAACTTGCTGGAGAGCGTCGGTCGACCTGGGGGCAGCTGCGACCATAGCCGACCAATAAGCTCGGTCATGGTGCCAGTGGAACCACTTAAAATCTTGATTACTGCCCGTAGGAGATATTTAACCATTTATTACCCGACTACTCAAAGCCAAAAGCGGGTTCAACCACACCGTGCAGCCATGGTAGGAAGCTCCGTGAATTTTAGCAAAAGCTTATGGCATCCGCCGTTTCGGCGAGCACGTCAGTACACTGCGGAACCACGGACAGCTGTCTGTGTATCTCTCGAATTCTTAATAATTCTTTATCGGCTCCACTAGAGGATTTTAAGCCATTGAACAGTAGTTTTAGTTAACCTGTAAGTTCACTAGGGTGCGGGTGGCGCTCTGGTGCGGGAGGGGGTGCATGACCTCACTGGGGCGCTGCGGAGAGTCCGGGGTTACGACCTCGGGAGTGGGGTGCGGCACATTGGACGCGGCGGTCTCGGGGCG
This sequence comes from Trileptium ribeirensis, assembly GCA_030248225.1. Taxonomy (NCBI): domain Eukaryota; kingdom Metazoa; phylum Nematoda; class Enoplea; order Enoplida; family Thoracostomopsidae; genus Trileptium; species Trileptium ribeirensis. Next base: position 77,442 of record JASANE010027464.1, read on the forward strand.
CGCCTCAGGAGCTGGCACCTTGGGGGTGCGGTGCCTCGAGGGGAGCACAGGGGGAGTTATAGGCCGCGATTCGGGGCGAGCAGTGCGTCAGGTGTAGGGATGCGGCATCTCGGCGTGGGTTGCCGAGCGTCGGGGGGATGCGGTGCCTTCAAATGATCCGGTGCTGTGCGGTAGCATGTCCACCTTACATGAGCGGCACCTTCGGGATACGACGCCTCAAAGGGGATTTCGCAACCTCAAGGGGAAGTGCGGTGCCTCTGGGGGAGTGGTGCACATCCGGTGGCGCGGTGTCTTGAGAGGGGACGAGCTCGGCTGGTGGCACCTTCGGGGTGCGGTGACACGGAGAGCGGGGAGCGACTAACACGCCTAGGGATCCCTCAACCGTGAAATCAATGATCCGCTATTGCTTCGTAGTTTGCTGGATATTTATTATAGGTGGCAAAGAGCCACGTTTTTGCAAGTTGTTGCTCGACTCGGCTCTTCGTGAAAGGCTCTTCTTTTTAGGTTTCGGCTCTTCTCATAACAAACTAGAATTCAGGCTGCCAACAATAAAAGTTTACGGCGTCCAAATATATTTAGCCCGGGGGCGCTGCGATTCCTCGGTGGCGGAGTTGTGTCGCCTCATAGGGCACGAAGCGCCTTGTCGGGTGATATTCTTCGTTGGGGAGGGGGAAGGGGCGGCGGCTGCGGCGCCCGCCTCGGGAGCGGTGGTTGCGCCGATTCGAGAGGACAGTGCTTCTGAGCGAGCGGAACCTTGGCGGTGCGGTGCCTCTTGTGTGGGGGCTGCGGCGCCTTGAGAAAATGCGGTGCCTTGATGGTATGCGCGCGCCTTGAAGGGCTGCGGCGTTTCGGTGGTGGGGCGGGACCACGGGGTACCGCGGGCGGGTGGCACGCGGGGTTTGCGTTGAGACATCTCGAGGGGGATTGCGGAACCTCGGGGGGGGGGGAGATAATGCGGCGCCTCCGCGGTGAGCGCGGCGCCTCGAGGGGTGGGTGCGCTGGGCGGACGCCTCTGGATCTTTCCACCGTGAAACCCAGTATCCGCCATTGATTTGATTTTTACCAGATATTTATTATACGTGACAAAGAGCTACGTTTTTCAAGTCCTTGGTTCACTCGGCAGTTCTTCGCGGTTTGGCTGTTTTGATAGCAAGCTAAGATTTACTCTCAAGCTCTCAATAATAAAAGTTTGCGATCGAATGAGTGTTTCTCGTGTCCATGTAAAAGGATTTATACGAGATAACAATGGTACGATGTAACATGTAAAATACATATGCTTATTCATGTAAAATCTTGAAACAAGATTTGAACAATTTAATTTTATGTTCACTACGTGTTCCAAAATACGTTTTAATGCAAATCCTGCTGCTACATAATGTTCTTTCAAAACTGTAATCGTTATTATAGCCACAAAAACATATGACGACGGTAATTTTACCGGAGATGCATACATAAGCAAACGAAAGTGTAAACTAAATATTGCTATGGCAAATTCAACTTTTTCTCTAAATACGGAATTTACAAATCAAAATAAAAATTTTAACAACATAAATAAAGTTGTCAACACTGTTTTTAATCACTTTATATATACTAAGTGTCTTACAAACCATAGATCAGTTTTTCAAATTTCATTACGCAACATAATTAGCTGTTCATGAGGCATATATAATGACCCAGCGTAGGCTAAATATAATGCTACCGTTTCCTAAGTTTAAAATATTTTAAACCCCTAAACTCACACATAATGCATAACTACAGTTATTTATGTAATTGATTATGCTACTACTTGAAATAAGGCACTAATGCCTCTAACATTTTGGATTCGTCATATATTTGTATGGCTATTTTAACGATTAGAGTTTTGAAACACCCTTATGTAACAGCAGGATTTGCATTAAAACCTATTTTGGAACACGTAGTGAACATAAAATTGTTCAAATCTTCTTTCAAGATTTCACTGGAGTAAACATATGCATTTTACATGTTACATCGTAGCATTGTTACCTTGTATATATTAGTAACGAATATTTCTAAAATAGTAACGACTATCACTTAAAATGGCGAATACGACAAAATGACAAAGCGTTTAATCAATATCAGTTTTGTAAATTTTGCGGCAAGCATAAATTGTTACCCTAAACTGACCCATACATATAATGAAGTTCTCAATACAGTGTAACCAACGGTTTACGCAAAACTGCAAAAAATAGCACTAGTTTTATTGCGAATAACATGATTGCATCCAAAAGTAACAGAAACAATATAAAACAGGGAAGTGAAATATTTGGAAAACATGTTGGGTAAAAATGCAAGGAGCTAAATTATGAATATTGTTGAACAACAAAGCAATCCAGTTAAGTTAGCACATTCCCATACGTTATTTTCGACAGAAAACAAAGGCCAGCCATAGAATAGACGTAATCGTCGGTAGAAAAATTCGAAATTACCTTCCTAAATTTCGCTAATGTACTGATCAAATACTGTGACGCACATACAGATGAATCATGAATAAATCAGGCAGTCTTGCATATTAAGGTAGCGCCGCTAATTATACTGAGATTCTTGCGGTAGGTGACCATACAATACATTCTGTACTGAAAATAGTAGACGAAGCAACGCCGTCGTGTGTCGAAAAATCTGGAATATCCTAAAAGCATCACTAAATAGTTACAAAATTGCCTTATGCTAAATGAAACCCGCTAAAGAATGAGTTGAAACGGGACGGAATGTTCCATGTTAATGAAACAGGAAAGGCTTTGTAATGATTCATTTATTTTTCGGCAAAACACCTTTCTTATAGCAATATTGTTTTATGACAGAATTTACATAAAAATAAAGTTACTAAGCCAAAGAAAACTTTGCCTTAAAATATTAAAGACAGTTTCGCAGCATGCGATACATTTTAGATTTCAGGGGCGTTGTGACGCAGGAATTTTCAGACTGTGTCCCATACTTTACCGGCACTATTTCAATAAATAGGATTATCGCTAATGTAACAGCCCGAGTTTTTATGAAATTTTAAATACTTGCTACAGGCTACAACAAGGGGAATAAAGTTAACTTGACAGGCGATCGGATACCCGTGGAGCGTGATTTAGATGTTAATTTGCGAGTAATTAATTATTGTTACGAAATAAAATCCATGTTATCATTGTATTGTATTGATGTGATCACGCTCCACCCGCCCGAGGTGCACGGGGTGGTTATCGCGCCACGATGGAACCTTACAGCGCCGATTAGTAGGTATCCGATCGGTGCCAAAAGTAATCGAATGGGTAATACTATCATGTATGTTGTATAGCGTAATCGTGTTTTTGTAAAGAAAATGGTGTGTACTCGGATGAGCCGATGACAGTGGGCAGAACTTTTCATGCCTATTCAGTAAGTTTGGCAAATTCGGTGCCCCAAGGCTGATCCCTGTGCGCACGCCAAACATTGATTTGATATAATGTAAATTGAACAATTTAAGTAAATATTTACGTAAATATATAATAATTTAAGGAACATGTATGACGCGTAATGCAACCTGCGTGTCAGGACGGGTCGGGCCACTGTACAGCATTTTCGAAGAAGGACTTGTCCTTGCACGCAGGGGTGAAAGTAATCTGTTGCATTTAAATTGTGGTAGAGGTTAATGAACCTAGCACCAAAATAGGGGGAGAGAAATGGAAACACATGAGCAGGCAAATAATTTTAATGGCCAAACCTAAATTTGCAAATCCTAAATTTTTCTTACAACTAGGGCACCCTGACTTTACCGAACCACCATTAGGGATGTCTAAGGTTACTAAAACGCACCTTTGGGTCAACCTATCTCTCACCTCACTCATAAGTACTTAAGGACCCAAAACTTAGCGCTCAAACTTCCAAATTTTAAAGCCTCGGATCACCACGAACCCCACCAAACTCCTCATTTTTTGGAACTCTACTCCCCAGCGGGACCTTATATTAACTATTGCACCCTAAACCGGGGGCTCCAACCCCCACCGGTTTGCTTCGGATCCCAATAACCCGGACAGCAAAATTTTCGGTGTTTTCCTCCTAAAACAGTCTCTAACAGGAGGCTACCTATAGGAGCTACAGTAAATGTTATATTTTTATCAGTAGGCGACCAGCCAGGGTATGGACATAATCCCGTCCCCGGTCACCTACTCCTCCTCGTTCTCCTCATTCAATAAAAAAATTACCGACATCCCGATGTGTGACGGGCGTCGAAAGCGCTTTTATATTTTATCAAAAATAAAACCTCGCGCCGACCAGCGCGAGGTTTAGCTGTTGATACCGCCTGCCTTTGTGTTTACCAAAAGTTTACGCTTCTGTCGCTGACCAAGGGTCTGGGTCGTGCTATGCTTATGTCGACTAAATACCAGGCTTGTTGTACTGTTGATAGTGTCGGCTCTCGGTATGTAAGCTTCTAACGATATTGCGCTTTTCGACCCATCATTGGGTATATGTTGTGTATGTAGACATATATATCAAAAGATTTGAGAGATTGATAGGCAACTACGAGTTTTCAAGACATCGAAGGGCCTGGAAAAAAGGGGGAAATAGCGAATATAAAAGGAGACTGTCCGCTTTAGCATTGGGACCAATCGAACTTTTTTAAGATGTTTGGCGGTTGTCGCCAATGCTCTTCGCTTCGTTTTGCTGTAGATAGCGGCTTGCTTTTCGTTTATGTTCTACCCAGGTGGACTCGTCCCGGACAGCTCCGATGAAGAGTGCCACCTGGCTTTATCTTTGCTTGCTTTCGATCACGCAAGGGCCGCCTTGGCGGGCGTTGGAGTGTCGGAAGGATGCTCTGCGCGCTCGTCAAGGTCGTGCCCCGCCAAAACTTTAGAGATTGGCCAAAATTATGACCCCACCGCGTGCTCGACTGGTTCCCCACCTGTCAGACTTTCTCTCGCGCATTTTTGGTCCGTCCGACGGGTGTTAGTATACTTTTCATGAAATAGGTTGTTTTTGGGATTTCAAACGTAATGGCTCAAAAACTTTACTTATACGTTAGAGAGAGGGGATTAAGAGAAAACTCACGAACCTGGAGGCATTCGTGATCACCGTAGTGGTTTCACAGCATCACAAGACCTCTCTAAATCAATCTGGCGTGCGTCGGAAGTTTCAACGTAACGGTGTCTTCTCCATACGATGGTGATGCGCGCCTGGCTCCAGTATCACTAAAATTTCTAGGCTGAGTAGGAACGAAATTTAGACCGAATAGAAATAAGGGCAGGACGTAGTCATTTTCACGGGGTGGCAGAATCTAGCTGTTCTTCAACGCCCTAGACACGCAGTATCGGGTGTTGTTCCAGCGGGAAGAGTTTTAGAGAACAAGCATAGTTATCAAGTGATGCAAATGACTACGGACCTGGAGAAAGATAAACAAACATATGAAGCGCCATTGAAATCTGCATAACGGGACGAAGTGGAGTGGACTGCGACTATTGAGGTGGGGGAGCAGTTCAATGCTCAGCTTAGGTCCCAGTCCCGTAGTGGGGCCGCTGCCTGCTCGAAGTTTCGAAAGAGATCTCGCTGTCCTCAAAGCTCAAAATTCAATAAACGCTTATTTAGAACGTCGATCCTTTAACCGTGCCTCCACGGTGGGGAAATTCGTCGGAGTTATACTTTTAACATTGCATAATTGGTACCTTTTCGTGCAGTTTACTGGTTATTAAATGCTCGCGGATGACTCCACACTCTTAAATAGAGGTCAAACCGGGACTCGGAGGCGCGGATGATTATACACAAGTCTAGTTCTAGCACTGCGAAACATCGGGTAATAGTTTTGCGCTCGGGTGAACAAGAGTAAAATAGAACCGCATTTTTCATGATGCATTTCGAAAGAAAACTTGATCTAAGGAATCACGCTGCTTGCCATTTGAAACAAACCCTGATAATCCAACTTAGCAGTTCTTTGGTTATTAACATGATGGTTTTCACTGGAACACGGTCACTGTTTTGTTCCACCTGGTCACATGAGGAGCTACACCAGATATTAAGAAATAGCTGAGAACATCATCCCTAAGCTAGCAACATATATTTATTGACGACCAATCTTCTGGTTTATTGATGATTAGATATTAGTGTTACTATAGAATAGCTAAGTGAACTACCAATTTGCATATGATTTTAGAACAATGTCATGGATTCACTTAACTCAGCGACCGTATATCAATAGATTTGCGACTGTTTTTCGATTGAACATTATCGGCAGCGCTATTTCCTGTATTAGCGTTAATTGCATTTCAATGATGTTCCGGTGTACGTGCTCATACCTGCGATGGCTTAGGTGGCTTATATTATTGTACGATTTCGTGAAGACTTGCTACCGTGGTATCACCGACTTGGGTAAGTAAAGCAATTTTTGTATTACGGCTATAAAGCATCGCATAAAGCACCCTGATCACTAGTTGTCCAGCTGATAGACTATGCTCTTCGGTTTTAGGGTCGCTTCAATTAGCCTATAATTCGAAGGGGAATTGGTCGCTTTTCCAAAAGAAAACAGCGCTAATTACCACGAGACACGAATTTCTTGTATATAGACTTTGCTGTCATAATTATGTTGATTCTTGTCGCTAGCACAAATTTTGACTCACTGAGAAAAATTTTTTATTACGAATTTTCTTTCGGGAGAATTTCACATTCGTACTATTGGTGTTGACATTTCGTATAATTTAGTTACGGTCAAGTTTATAAATTTCTCCCTTAAAGCTGAAATACAGGGGCGGGAAAAATTTTTTATTTTTTGTAGCTACAAAAGATTTTACAAACTTTTTGCTGAACTATGTTTGACGCATTGTACGATTATGACGCTGTTCAGCTTATATTCTGATTCAATTTCGTGCGTTCAAGAATACACTATAAATTAAAAAAATATTTTAGTAAGTTAAACGGTGGCCGATGTAAACAATGTTTTGGGCCATGCTATCTCAAAAATATAGTTTTTGCATACCAAGTTTTCATAGGAGCTTGGCATTTAGATTAACTTTGCAGCTTCTGATCATATTTTGTAAAGCAATGGAATTATTAGAAAGATGCCTCGTCAAAACAAACATGAAAAAATCCCTGGCGTTTGTAAAGTGAATTTCGTTTTTTTAAAAATATCATTCGCTGGGTTAATTGTACGTACATCAAACTTCTTACTGTGTGCATAAGTGAAGGTCGGTGATGTCGAGTTTGTTCGAGTTGCAAAGCTTTGCACCACACTGCCGTGCATGTTGAATATCATCATTTTTAATGTATTTTATTTTTCAGTTATTAAAGTCTCAGCTATAGAACCGACTTTAAACTGTTGACGTTGAAAATTTATTTTAGAATATTTTTGTTGCGATAGACATTCTTCTGTAGAATAAAACTGTGCGACAAAAGTTCATCTGTAAATTTATTTCAAAAATTATATTGGAGATCAATAAGTTTCAACGTTTCAAAAAACGTCCAAAAAAATTTCAGGTTTGTTAAGAATCCAGTGCTCCAAATTTGACGGGTAGCTTATTCGTGTTTTTCAGAGTTTTACATGTGATAAATTTATAGCGGTTGGATCTGTATCACGGGAACTATTGTTAATTTTACTTAGTAAGCTCCACTGTTGAAAGAAAAACAAATTATATAGACTCCTGAAACATGGGTTGGATCCCGCAGTAAAAATTTTTTTTTAAACTGCTACGACTTTCTTTAGTAGCAGTAAGAGAAACTCGAAGTCTAAGAATACAACTGCCTTTTTCATATAAAAACAGTTCTTGGGCGTTCCACACTTGGAATTATGTATTGTTCAACAGTGCAATCGGATAGCTTACATCACCACACCACTCATGATTGAGATGTTAGAATCATATGTAATAAAAAAGCTGTTTTTCCAGAACGATGAAATAGGTTTAGTTAACACCTAATAATAATGTCAATTTATAGAGTCTTTGAAAAAAATATACCGCTTTTAAAGGCGTTGTGTTCGTTTAGAGTTCATATATATTCTCTTTTATGTCAAATACGGCATATGGTGTTTGTGGTTGATGGTGTTTGCAACAGAGACGTTCTACTTGTCTGCGATTATGGCTGCCGCACACTTAACTTTCGTTAAATTATATAACTGACATGCAATACGAAAAACGTATCAAGTTTGCAGCCAAATTTACAAAGGTGGATTCGATCGCTGGAACTGTTTCTACGGAATTTTCACAATTGTGTGATTATTATCCTGAAAAATAAATAACACGACAAATCATTAATTTGTTAATTATATGACATTTGAATAGATTATAAGTAAAAGTCAGTTATCGTAACGTAACCAAAAATATAAATGTCAAGGAATTGATTGGACCGTTGTGGTCTGTCTCAGTTATCAAGGCTCGAAAACTACTAGGATTAGACATGTTTTTTGCGTGGTAGGTGATACGAAAAAGCTTCGAATATTTTATGAATAACACTACACCTAATAATCTAGAAAAATAGGTTGTGCGAGCAGAAATCGTTTTATTATTAAATAAAATAGCTGTTTTTTTCTGCGTTTTTTTGACAATTGAAAGAGTCGAAAAAGAATTTTACACTTTATATTGAAGTTGCGAAATGAAATACTGATTGAGTTTGTTACATGGTGCACGTCGTTGGTATTCACATGCATTATGAAGTTCCATATGGAACTGTCCAATGCTCCCCAGTTAGCGTGATGAAGTGCTGCGAGGGTCGTGCACAAATTACTCGGGTTCGTCCCCCTGCTGCGTCAGACTTTGTTTAGACTGTGCTAAATTCGATAATGCAGTCGTTAATACTCTGGTAATATTCAAGTTAACCGTCTAACGTTTAATCATGAAGCTGAATGTTTAATTGAGAAAACATAAAAGCTAAAATTTAGCTGTCAGCCTGGCATGTCGCAAGTGTTCACACAAATAGAGTTTTGAGATTGTTTTACTATGCGGCGCCTTTTTGTCATGGTGTATTTATTTAATTATGAATCATGCAAATATATTTCGATGAATAAATGCGTAATTAAAAACAAAACAGTGTAAGTAGTAATGTTCCAACGCAGATGTACCTAGACTAAATTGAATGAAAACTACAGCACCAAACAACTTCGATAGTATCTAACTAAAAACGGGAAGCTTATACACGAAAAACTGTTTATACTTTAACGGGTGCTCTTTTGGTTAATTTTTTTTGGGGTAGGAATGTCTCGCATAAGTAACTACATTTAGAAAATATCCCATGTACGGTTTGTGTTTTGACTATATTTTGCTAAGTTCAATACCAAATTGTAGCAATAACTCCAATTGGAAAACATAATTTATAAACAGTAATAGCTTCGAGTGGAATACTAGTATTGTTATTCGATCAGTGGATCAATCTCACCGTTCTAACAAGCCCCTGCGGCATTTAGCTGTTCAGCCTTTTCCTTTATACTGCTGTCATTGCTACTAATGGTGAACGTGTGTTTCGACTTGAGGTAAATTAATATTAGGCACATCTTGATAGGAAAACAGTAGAGCAAAATTTTTGGTGCTGTTATGCCAACATTCTGATTCAATGTTAATAATTCTGCCGGCCATGACAGTTTGAGCTAAGATAGGCTTTACGTGAACGACTGTTGGAAAATTGTAGCCCACAGTTACTTGTACTTTTAATATCTTTATACTTTGTTTTTAAAATGTCTATAAGCCATATTCTTGCTATTTCCTGAATGACAAACCTACAGGAGTAATGGTATCACTTATCTATCGACACACCTTATATTTCTTTGCACAACCGGTACTAAGATGAACAGTGCGAAACGGCGCATCGCGGTTTATGTACGGATCTGCACCGTTTTGCGTGTTTATGCGTTTTGGTTGTTAAGGCTTATTATACATTTGGCTTGATGGAATAAAAGCTAGATTTAGCATTGTGAATCCATTGTGCAGAATTTAAAGCAGATTGGTTCTCCTGAACGACTATTTTTTTGTTGTTTGCTTGACATTATGTTTTTATGATTAAAGCGGAAATTATTAATTAAAAAACCCTCAATGTGTCGGTTGTAATACACTATAGTGTTCCAGCTTAAAATTCCGAGACCCTTTTTCCGTGTTGCAACAGCAGTATTAATTAAATTTTAGAAAACATATATTCGCAACCTCAGCTTCAAAATTCGTTTACGTTTTGGTTCCCGGTAATTTTAGTTTCACACCGTTCTGCTAAGCGCACAAATTATGTTTTACGATCGTGGTGCGTAATTTCATTTTGTGCTACGTTGTGTACCGCATCGATACTGCATTTTGTTGAAAGGTTTGGTGTACATTACAAAAATTTTATTTAAGTTGAAAAATTTGTATGTTGCGCAGGTGTTTGATACGTCGATATTGATACTATGGTAGGATCATGCTAGTCGTCCTTTGGAAAAAATATAACAGGTTATATTTTAGGCACTTATCACTCACTGTACGGTAGATTATATCGATGTAAGCATAAGCACACTGGCTGGGTTTTGTACCAGATAAACACTTGAATTATTTTTGTGGCAACATTCTATGTGATTTAAAATTGCTAGTTTTTGGTTCAACATTGAATCATATCATTTGCGACAATTAAAAGTTATAAAATCATATTAAAAGCACATACCATCGAGGCAGCACTTTAATTTTTTGTTAGGTGGTGATCTTCCTAGAAATTCGTAGGTCTGGGGAAATCTAGATATGGGGAAGGCTCTCGGGTATATAAGCGAGTTGCACAGCTCAGTCGGGGAGTTAATCTCCGAAGAAACCGCAGCTGGTAAGTAACTCTTCAAGTGTTTAGCACTAACATTAAAAGTTATTGTGTGAGGGAGGACGATTATTCCCTTCCTATATTATAGGGTAGAGTGTGGTTGCCCTGCGGCACTATTAGACCTCACGGTCGCTCTCACCGTTTCAATTGTTGCTTATTCTTGACCATAGTAAAAATACTTGGGGCATAATAAAAGAGATTTTAGTGAATGTGTGTCCTAGCTTTCTGTGTTTAAGAGTAAATTAGTTAACTTAGCCGTGACTGGTTTTGCTCAGAGAGTCCTGTGTCCTCGATATTTCTTGGAGGCTTACACTAAGCTTGTGTGGTGAGCTGAGTCCTAAGTCCTGAGTGCTACATTATACATAATACAGGTTCTTATTGAAACTTATTAGGACTAGCTTCGCTACACATTTCAGAGTATGGTGCCCTGCGCGGTACTGTGTACAAATACCTTAATCATAAAATGCGTCAATTTCTTATGTACCTATGTACTCGTGTTTATTACTAAATAGCTGAAGTGGTTACAATTGTTCACCGGCGATAAGCTACCTTATTACAGCAGCCCCATCCGAGTTGGATCGGGATTATAGCTGAGTACAAACAGTTTACATCGTTCATAACCAGGGCATTACTTCTTACGGAAAGGTTGAGCAAAGTAACAACGCAGTACTAGAGCCATCAAGTAAACGGTCATGTACGGTCGAAACACTAAGAAAATTCGCTCAACCACTCCACCTATAGTTGCCGATAAAATGGTCTCTCACCCGTTGCTTTGCCGAACCACTTGGACAAATAAAAAGGGGTCTGGGGGCAGCTCCCCAGGTCTCTGGTAATACCGTATATACGCGAGTGTCCCAAATAGTTTCACGAGAAAAGGCCTAGTTAAGGATTGGTACGCGCAGTATTAGGGCCCATGAAATTAACTTATGGGGAACCTTCGAATAATGAGGGAAAGGCGGGTCGGCCTTATTACCTGTGAGCAGGCTTAGGAGATGACCCTCCCTCAGGGGGACCTCCATACCATTAGACACGTGGGCCAAAATAGGGGCCATGCCGAACAGCCTGGTAAAACCGCCGGCAGCCTGCTATGCTAAGCGATTCCCTTTGGTCGTCTCGCGGACCACCGGGGAGTCGTGGAAGCCGGGGTTGTCCAGGCACCACACAGGGAAAATTGGTGGTGCAGCTGGGATCCCTTAGGGCCAGAACGGGTCCTAGTACACTAGTCCTACTAGAACTATTGGACACAAACAGGTCTTTAGTAGCAAGGCTGCTCAATAAGCATAGCAGTAATGTGCAATACAGCTAATTTCGAAAAGAATGCAGTATACATTAGGAAAAATGTATCTGTATCATCTATATTGGCGAAGATGCAAGTAAATCTATTGACAATTCACGACATTGTTAAGGCAAAATAGTTTCCGTGTAAATAAATATTATATTATACCTTTTCATGGTTTAAAGGATTTGCCCGAATTCAAAGTGTAGTTTATCAATTGTGTCGTTACGTATTGCATGCAACGCATGAAGAATGATAAATGTATAGCTTTTGCTGAACGTTGAATTCAATGATTTGATTATAGAGAGTATAGCACACATATTTCGTGCATGTTCAACGGTTTTTATTGGGTTTATGGACAATGAATCTGATTTTCAGAATATAGTCTTATTTCGGCATGCTGAATTATGATGCTTTGGTTATCTAGAGATCAACACGTATATTTTATGACTTTTGAAAGGTTTTCAAGGGGTTTAGGGTCATTAAATCTGATTACCAACTATAGCATGTCTTCAGTAAATGCGATTATGTACTGCATGCAGGGCATCAAGAATTGTCTATATTGGTTTTACGGTAGGCTGAATACAATTGTTGGGTTATCTAGAGACCAGCGCAAATGCTTTATGCGTTGTCAGTTGTTTTTGATGGGTTTATGGTGGACAAGGCTTTAGGTTTTTCAATGGGTTTATGGTTCCAGAGGCTTTAATGTGGTATATACTACACCAACCACAGTCTAATACCGGTACAGATACTACCTATTACAGGTATACACAAAATAACATTAACATATAAATAAAATTACGATTCACTTTCGTATGCGAGATACTAGTGTTTTATAGAGGTTTATTGTTTGGCAAATCCTTGGAACTAATTGTCTTTAAATCGATGTCCTTGACACCGTATGCCTATAGTCCTTTATTGGTCGTTGTTTCCACCAACAGGCACGCATTTGACAACAAATGCTGATACATTTGTGACTGACTAAACTTTTCGCAGCTCGCGATAATCATTAGTTCACCCATAGTCCTAATACAATGAAACATATCTCTGTTCCATCGATACCCCCTTGTAAGGTTTAACCTTGCCTAGGCTGAGTATTCATTTTTGAGTACTTGTCTTAATGTCAGCATTTAACATTAGCCTAGCCTTCGATACAAAGATAAATTTTTGGACAGATGAATACTTCTGACCAGAGATAATTATTGGGGTATCGCGAGTGTGGGAATTTCATAAATTACTGTTTTTATTGTTGGAAATATTCAGTATAGTAACCATCATATACGAGCGTGATAGCTGCCTCCTACAGAATATCAGCCTTTAACATTTACTTTTGTCGCTATAATTTCCTCAGATGCTTCATCGGATGCAATTAATCCCCTCGCAAATTCATACACCTGAACGTATATATTGGTCGTAATTTTATGAGTCCCAATACTTAAGCACGTGTTTGTCGGAAGTTATACATGCTGTTTCCTTCTGTACTATCATTAATTGATGGGATGCTTGGGTACTCTGAACACCCATCCTCAGTGTGATTGAAACGACTTCACCACCAGCAGCATGCGGGCATACCTGAGCCCCAGAATCGCATAGCTACAAAGCCTTTTTAGTTTGGATACTCCACTCGAAACACAGGTGGTACATCATAGGATCATACTGTGTTACGAAGCTTCGGTAATTTTAGTTTGCATTCGTTCCCTTCCATTTAATAAAACATCGAAAACGCATAGCAGTAATTCCCTGTGTTTAAGGTACTCATCCATTATAGCGTCAGGATGTGGAAAATGCGTAATGTTCTGGCAAGAAAGGGCGATTGCGGCGGGGATAGAAGCTTCATTTGGCTGTCTCAAATTGTCTCCATTTTTCAATCGCAACGTCCGACAATTCGATATTTGAAAAAAATATGTTTGATAAAACTGCCGCGGTTCTAGGCATTTTTAATAGAAAAAGTCTCCCGCACTACCTTATGGCTTCTACAAATTCACCGCGATTTTAAAAAACCCGCTCTTTTGCAGTTTATCTGCAGTGCCCATAGATGGTACAAATAGAATTCGCTGCGAAACGCTTCAGAAATGATTCCGGTACATTTGAAATGTTATCTGCGGTAAAGTTAGTCAATGACGATCCGATAAGGTTAATTATTGCATTTCTAATCTATTAATTATTCCATTTCAAAGACATTTAGTGCAATCTTTGAAATACATATGTTTTATTGTTTCAATTAAATTTCCTCTCAAGAAAAAACCCTTGAAGTTACATGCAATGGAACCACCATCATGCCCATTACTTTGATTTACGTAATAGCATGGTAACGCTTCTAATAATGGTCAAGCTTTGCCTGGCTGATTTATCTGCCCATAATTTCAAAAGTTTTTAATGTATATATAAATGCCTTTTTTAACGTCAGATTTATAGCTTTCATGGCAGAAATCACTCAAATTACATACATTCTCCGTTTTGGTCTGAATCTAAATTGAAAATCTAAATTTTATCTAGGTGCGTTATTACAGCATTGAGTTATACAGCATACATGCTCAAAACCCGAAGTACAAGGGGGTGGCCGGGTCCACCGTGGAGCCTTCGGGGGTCATTTGGTCGGCGGGAGAAAGTTGTAAGCGTCTATATGTTTAGCACCTACGGCACCGCCTGGGGTGGCTTGACAACTAAGCGGGGAGAGGGTGTCCGACGCTTAGGGGGTAACCACCTATGAGCATGTATGTTATGAAGTTTTAAAGCTTGCAAAAGTAAAGGTGTTTGCAATACCTTATGCAATAAATTCATTTTTCTCTACTACATGAGCGCTGAATACCGAGAAAATGAGATCATTTACCAAATTGACGCTTACAGCAAATTTGCACGTTTGCCAAGATTCTAGGAACACTAGTAATTTTGTGACAGATAAATAACCGAGACTAATCGTTGCGGCCTCCCAGTCAAATGCAGCCTTAAGTTGATATAAAATAATGCACACGTAAACTCAAGCATATTCAAGGTTTCATTTTAAACTGTAAGTTAGTGTGCACATAACATTGAACGAATCCAAATGTGAACATTTGTGTATCAAAATTCGCGATCATTACTTATTAGTGACGTAGTCCGGCTCCGTATAACACCCTCCGAATTTCTAAACACGTCTCCATTGTGTGATTTTAGCTGAAACAGTAGATGGCACTTGTGAAATGTAATTTTGATGACAGAATTTATCAATATATACGTAATGTATCCATGCAATTAGAACCGATTGTTTCTAAACACGTCTTGATTCTGATTCTGTGATTTCAGCTAAAAATAGTAGATGACATTTGTGAACTGTAATTTTGATGACATAACAGATATTTTTGAAACTAATATATTTTGATTTATCAGCGTTATTACCAAATTAGGAGACGTGTTTTACACAGTAAAATATATTCGATGTTTATGTGTTTCTTGGTTGCAAAATCTTGCTTGGTCAGATTGAATTACCACAAGCTTTCTCGGTTACATATTAAACATTCTATGGTTCTATAACATTACGAAGGAACTTATTATCTGTCTATAGTTTGCTATCTTTCTATTCATATCATCATAAAATATTACTAGCATGTTGAATTGAACTAAGCATTGAACATTTTTTATGTTTGCATATTTCCGATGTGAAGGCTCTTTACTTGAACCGGTTGGATAATCTTCGCTTTCAAATGCGTTTTCTATATCGTTTACGAATTTGCAATGTCTTGGATAGTATCTTTCACCAACTCGGTTGTGAACTAAATCATACGGTATTTAATTAACATGGCACCTGATTAATTTTCCTTAAGGTTTCTATCATTTTCGCTCATACCAGAAAATATGAACGACTCTATGGCTTTAAAATAAGCCGAAAA